>APFE030756440.1:0-11205 GCA_000404065.3 Pinus taeda
CAGGTCTTTTTATGGCTCCAACCATATAAGCAAACATCACTCAAAGACAAGGGATGTCAGAAACTCTCTCCCAAATTCTACGGACCATATCAAGTACTTCAACGCATTGGAGAAGTGGCTACAAGTTGGCTTTGCCACCTACTACAAAAATCCATCCAGTTCTTCATGTCTCATGCCTCAAGAAAGTGATTGGGAACAATTGCAGAATTCAGACTAGTCTACCGGAATTGGACGAAGAAGGATCCATCTGGCTTCAACCGGAACAGGTCCTCGACAACGAGTCAAGCAACTGCGCGGCCGCATGATTAAGGAAGTCCTAGTCAAATGGAAAGACACCTCTCCAGGAGATGCAACTTGGGAGCCAGCCACTATTCTGCAGCAGTTTCCGCAGCTTCAGCCTTGATGACAAGGCTAGTCTTAAGGGGTGGGCATGTTAGGGTCCCACCCTAACCCCCTTATCTATGTAATGGGACCACGTCATAGTCAAGAGTCAATAAATCCCATATTAATAATTGTAAGTGGTTAATCCGTAATTAATAACGGAACCACAGTTAGTGGCAAATGGGTCGTAGTATTAGATAGATGGTATTAGTAATACGCGGTATTGGCCCGTGGTATTGCACGTAGGAGTCATATATAAAGGATAGAAACTCCCTGCGAGGAGCATCGTGTCTTATTTTGTAATCGAGCTCTGCTCTATTGGAGGTTGCCCCCTCGAAGAGGCAAGTGAACAGTACTCTCTGAATAATAAAATCATTGCTACTCTGTGTTTTGGGTATCTTTTCTTCGCATATTCTGTGTTTTGGGTCTCTTTTCTTCGCATATTCTCTATTTGGGTATCATTTGCAGGTTAAGAGCATAACATAAAGTAGTCTTTGAAAATAAGACATGTACTATCTATGATAAGAATAAGGGAAATAGGGTGATAACTGTTGTTCCTATGACAAGAAATAGGATGTTTCCCTTGAGGTTTGATGAACATAATATCAATCTTGCTTATATGGCTTATGAGGATTCAAGTTGGTTATGCCATCTCAGGTATGGGCATTTAAATTTTTAGAGTTTGAAGTTTCTAACCTCACATGCATTAGTTTCTGGTTTGCCCAAGGTAGAAGAGCATAAGGAGGTTTTTGAAGGATGTGCTAAAGGAAAGCATGCAAGGGAAAGGTTTCCAAAGGGTAGTGCATGGAGAGCTCATCACCCACTTCACCTTGTTCATTCAGACATATGTGGTCCTATGCAGACTAAGATTTTGGATATGTCATCATATTTCATCACTTTTATTGATGATTACTCATGAAATTGTTGGGTATATTTTTTGAAGGCCAAAAGTGAAGCCCTAGATACATTCAAGAAGTTCAAAGCCCTTGTAGAAAATGAGAGAGGGTGCAAAATCAAATGTTTGCGGACTGACCGTGGAGGAGAATTCTGCTCAAAATATTTCCAGAGTTATTGTGATATGAATGGCATCAGGAGGCAACATACTACAACATACACACCTCAGCAAAATGGCATAGCTGAAAGAAAAAATCGTATTGTGGTTGAAATGGCAAGATGCATGGTACAAACTAAGGGATTGAGCAACTCTTATTGGGGAGATGCAGTTGCAACAGCAGTATACATCCTCAACCATAGCCCCACCAGTGCACTGGAAAATATGACTCCTTATGAAGCTTGGTATGGAAAAAAGCCTAATGTTAATCATTTCAAAGTTTTTGGTTGTTTGGCTTATGTGCATGTACCTGATCAAAATAGAAAAAAGTTAGATGCAAAGAGTGAGTTATGAATTTTTATTGTGTATAGTGAGACAAGCAAGGCTTATAAATTGTATAATCCTCTAACTAACAAGCTTATTATCTCAAGAGATGTAATTTTTATGAAGGGGGAGTTTATGGTCATCAAAAAGGCCATGTTGAGAAGACAAAATCTGTTTTGAATGATGATATAATTGTCGATAATGATCATGAGCAGCCAACTAATGTTTCTGTAACTAGTGGCTTAACTCCACCAAGTAGCCCTTCATCAATTTCTTCAACATCAAGTTCAAGTCCATCTTCTTCTCCAAGTTCTACAAGGAAGGTAAGAAGATTGAGTGATATTTATGAGAGGAGTGCAAATCAAGCACATGAAGAAAGCCCAATAGGTGAGATAGTCAATTTTGTTTTATTAGCCAAGGCTGAATTTGAACCATCATGTTTTGAAGATGCATGTACTAATGATGTTTGGATGCAAGCCATGCAAGAAGAGATGGATTCCATTCAAAGGAATGACACTTGGAAGTTGACAGAGCTTCCACATGATAAGAAAAAGTTTGGCACCAAATGGGTCTATAAGACTAAATTTAACAGTGATGGGAGTGTTGATAGACACAAAGCAAGATTAGTTTCTAAATGATTCACACAGAAGTATGGAATTGATTATGAAGAGACATTTGCACCAATAGCAAGACAGGAGACCATTAGAATGTTGATTTCATTAGCAGCTCATAAACAATGGAGCATACATCATATGGATGTGAAAAGTGCCTTCTTGAATGGGTACTTAGAAGAGGAGGTATATGTGGAGCAGCCACAAGGTTTTGAAGTGGAAGGAAAGGAGAATAATGTCTACAAGTTGAAGAAGGCTTTGTATGGCCTTAAGCAAGCACCAAGTGCATGGTATGCAAGGATTGATGGATACTTTCAGGAAAATGGCTTCTAGAGAAGTAAGAATGATCCTACCCTTTACTACAAACAAGAGGGTATTGATATTTTAATCATAAGTTTGTATGTTGATGATGTATTGTATATGGGTAGTAGTTTTAAGATGAATGATAAATTCAAAGCTGCTATGATGAATGAATTTGAGATGAAAGATCTAGGCATCATGAAATATTTTCTAGGAATGGAGGTTTATCAAAGTAAGGATGACATTTTCATTTTTCAGACAAAGTATGCACAGGATATGCTAAATAAATTTGATATGCTTGATTTTCATCCATCCCCTACTCCAAGTGCTCATGGAGAGGTGTTATGTAGAGATGATGGTGCTAATTTAGTTGATGAGAAAACTTACAGAAGTATTGTGGGGAGCTTGATATTTCTAACCCACACAAGGCCTGATATTACATATTTAGTTTCACTTGTTTCAAGATATATGACAAATCCATCTGAAATACATATGAAGGCAGCCAAGAGGATTTTAAGGTATGTGAAAGGCATTCTAAATTTTGGTATTCATTACTACTCTTCTGAAAAGTTCAATCTTGTTTCTCTTTTGGTTCTGGTTTGATTACATGGAGCTCAAAAAAACAAAGCGTTGTTGCCCTCTCATCTACAGAAGCAGAGAATGTTGCAGTTACCTCAGCAGGTACACAAGCTCTTTGGCTCAGAAAAATTTTGGAAGAAATTGGAGAAAAACAAGTTCAGCCTACTGTGATTTATTGTGATAATGTAAGTGCCATCGAGTTAGCAAAGAATCCAGTTCATCACAGCACGACAAAACATTTTGACATGAAATATCACTTCATTAGAGATTTGGTGCAGAAGAAGGATATTGAATTAAAGCATATAAATACTCAGCATCAACTAGCAGATATCTTCACCAAAGCAGTGGCAAAAGATTAGTTTTTGGCAATACGAGATAAGATAGTAAATCCTCATTAATCATTAAGGGGGAGCGTTGGGAATAATGCTTAATTAGTTATGTAAAATGCTGACAACGTAGCCAGCAGATTTTGTGTTCACTGCAAAATTAAAGCAGCAGATTGTTAGGGTGGTCATTGCTGGAAAGTGATGTAAATGGAAAGTGATGTAAATTAGCTATAATGTCAGTAGATTTATTTTAGAGTTTATTTTAGTAATAATTTTACTATATAAGAATGTAGTTAATAGTTGAATGAATATATGAGATTTGCAGCATTTTTTAGCTCACACAGTCACTGTGTTTTTTAATTGTTTTATATTTTTTTATATGTATTTTTCTTCATAGTACTGTTGGCTTCTCAATTGGGTTGAAATAATTCATTTCATATTCTACAAGCTGTTGTATATGATTCCACTGATCCACTTTGATTTTGATGGCTTTTGGAAGCCCTTTTCCTAGATCCACCTCTACACAGATTCTGGCACATGCGTGCATGTTTTCCTTTGGCTCACACCTACCCATGTATTTCTCAACTACATTTCCTATGGCTTTAACTGAATTGTCTCCCCAATAGTGGAGGAGAGATGTGACAATCTGACCCGAATGGGAACGACATTAGCTATATCCCTTTCTGGGTCAAAATCTGGCATCCATATGTTTAGATACAAACCCCTTGTATCCATAAAGTACGGGCCGTTCCTAAATATTAGATATTGATCCTCCTTGGTTTCAAAGTGGAAGGTGTAGTTTCCTCTTCCACAGAACCTGATTGATATTTTTCCTTTTATTGTTGCAAACCAGTTCCTTTCTACCCATTTTTGTACAGTTTTGGGCTATGGCCATAACTGTGTAAACTGCCCAACTAATCCATGTTTCGCCACGGAGAGTCCTACTTTACAGGGAATAGCTCGAGGGACTGATATTTCGAGGATGTCTTCCAATCTTTTAACAAACTTGGTGGTTGATGATGGTCTAATCTTTGTCGAACCCATTGCAGAAATGAGAGAGGTGAAAGCTTTTGTTGTTCCTTCATTTTCTCGCTCGTTATATGAGGGAGGCTCTTCGTCCTCTCATGATTCCATGTTCATCGATCCTCAGCAATAGGAGGCCACTGAGGGCAGCCGCTAAGTTTAGGGCTACTCTGAGGTGTTGCATGAGGCTCCGACTCACTTTGTCAAGTTAGTAATTCACTTTGTAAAAATACATATGAATTGTATAAAAAATAAACTTAAACTTTATATATAAACACAAAGAATAATTCACTCCATAAAAATACCTAATTATACTATAATATATTTATAAAACCTAAAATTTATGTACAAAAACTAAGTATAATCCTTGGAGGTGTTGATTTAGACATGTTTAACAACATTTGTAAATTTGTTGATTGCACTATGGTTCAATAAATATTAGTTTAGAGTTTTCCTATGTAAGTAACTAAGAACCTCACCATCCAACCCATACTAAAGAGTACAAACTTGAAGCATAATCTTTAGAAGCTTTGATTGAGACATGTTCAACAATATTTATAAACTTGTTGATTGCATTGTGATTCAATAATAGGTGAGTTGGGGTTTTCTTTTCTAAGTAATCAAGCACCTTACCCTCCAACCTTTATGAAAGAGCAAGATATTATTTAGGGTTTAAGGACATTCTACATAAAGACTCATTACTCCACATAAGCTCAACATGTCCCTTATAAGAATTGGACCTAGATAGACATGATTCCAATCATTCCTCCCAACCACCCAAAATAATTCCAAGTGACATACTTACTAATGTTTGCCACAACTTATTCACTCAAGGCCACAAATTATACAGAAAACCACTTCACTTTTTTTATTAAAAAAAATTGAACACCTCAAAAAAATGTTTTAACCATGCATATCTAAAATGTATACAACTCTCTTATTTAAATGGATAAAATTGGCAAAGAAAATTTATTTTATTTAGTTAATATAATTTAATAGAATAAAAGTTATTTTCCTAAATAAAAAAACCCATGAAACAATTTAAACTAAAATTATTTTGATAATCTAATTCATCATTATTTTATCAACTTAAAGTAATTAAAAAAATTATAAATTTATAAAATAAAATTTCATATTAATATATTGAATAGATATTAATTTTAAAAAACTTTGAACTAAATAAAGTTTTTTTTTGTATATTTTACTATTGATTAATGTTGTAGCCTATCTGTTTTATTTTTGGAGGTTTTATGCCAACTCTAATTTTCCTAGAATCAGTGATCCCTTGGAATCACAAATTTGAGTTGTAAATTCTCCACACAATTTCTCAAGGCCCTAAATCCATATATACAATCAAAACCCACCCATTTTAATAACAAAAATGAAGTTTTGGGGAAAAAAATATTTCACTAGTTTCAACCAAAAACTATTAAATTCTGTTTTAGACAAAGCATTTATTTATTTTATTTTTAAAATAAGTATATTTCAATTCATTAACATAGCCATAGTGAAAATTTCAAATTTGATAAACTTAAAAAGTCCCAATAAATTCATTTGTAGAGGTGACCAAGAAGGATTTGATTACTGAGATGATCTTAATACCATGGTGCTATAAGTGAGATGGTTCAAATAACATGAGAGGTATTACAAGTGAGATGGTTCCAATAACTTGACAACTCAGATAAAGTTAAGATTTTATTACTAAGGTCATGTTTATTGCATAACAACTCACATTTGATAAGTGATTGGTGTTTATTGCATAACAACTCACATTTGATAAGTGATTGGTTCATATAATAAGAAAGTGATAGAAGAGTTGGTCATAATAAAATAATATTTAATTTAATTAGTTAAATGGTGGCAATAACAAACAAATTAACATCTGATGATGGTCACACATAATTACCAGCTAAGCCATTAAAGTCCATCAACAAGTTGATCAATCCCAATGTCACATAATTTATTTGTACATTTAATATTGCCACTTCTCCATTGGTTGTGGTAGGTGAAATGAGGTTTTAGGGTGTACGTAAATAATTAGATTTGGATTTCCTATTGCTAGAAACTCTAGAATTTATTTAAGTTAGAGATTCTCACAATACTTGGGAATTTGAGAATGAAGAGAAGGGTCAAGGAATGATCTTTCCTAAATCTTAAAATTCCAAAATACTTGGGAATTTGAGAATGAAGAGAAGGGTCAACAACTTCACATTTAACTAGTAGGGTGGTCCCAAGAACATGACATTCAAGTGGGTGTTATGGTCAAACACTATCACTACTTCAACACCAATGCCTAGAGACTCTATTCAGATGAGGGTTTAATTACAATACATCCATAACAACTACAGATCTAGGTGGAGCTTTATTGTTCTTATATACACTTTACTCAGTTGAGAAAGAAGGTTCGAGTTTCAAATCTCACAGCCATAACAACTAGAGATCTAAGTGGAGCTTTATTGTTCTTATATACACTTTTACTCAGTTGAGAAAGAAGGTTCCAGTTTCAAATCTCATAGGGAAATGGCTGGTGAATCCACAACCACAAGTTGGACGTGGAAACAAAATAAGGATTTTGAAATGGCTTTGGCCATTTATGATAAAGACAGTCTAGATAGCTGGGAGAAGGTAGTTGCAATGGTGGAGAATAAAACTCCTAGTGAGGTAAAATCTCACTAAGATATTCTCCTGCAAGATCTTGAACTAATTGAGGCAGACCTAGTGCCTACCCCAAATTATAAATCACCTGCAGAAGGAGGTTCAGGACTAGGAGCTAACCAGAAAAAGGAAACTGCGAAGTCCAAAGAAGCATGATCTCTTTTTGTAAGTATTTTTATGTTGTAATTCTTTACTTATTTGAAGATAAGAGATCTCTAAGAAATTGTAGAAATAACTGAGTCAATAGCGTCACAAATGTTATTTTTCTTTCATAAGCACCCATAAAGAAAATTTAGATATTGATTTTCCTTTTTTTTTTCACAATAAGAAAAAAACCAATCAGTTATCATTAAAATAAAAGTTATTTACACATCCATGCTAGATGGTTTATTTACATATGCATGATAGATGGTTTATGTAGCCCCATCAAAGAAAACCAACAAGGTATGCAAACCACCATAGATCCAAGCTCTATATTCCTCCTGGATAACTACCTTGTATTAGGCCCAATTTCCTTATAATAACTAACTATCTTTAAACATGTGTTTCTAATGTCTACCCAGATTCTTTAAAAAATGGGAACATTTTAGCATTTCCATTTTCCCCATAGTATATAAAAAGGGAGAGCAGGATATAGCTTGTAGTTTTGAAAACCATTATTGTAGAAAGACCCCAGTAGAACTCTTTTCTCAATCAACAGAAATTTGAAGCATATCCAATTGGCTAGAGCAAACTAATACTAATATGAACAAAGGGATAGGATGGGAAAAGATGCACCACATCTTCTAGATTTGATCTGAGTGACCTATGGCACCTCTTTTAATTAGATTATTCCATTATAAGATTATTTCACCCCAAACTGTTGAAAAATCAAGGCCTAACACCTAATTTATCTTCTTGATAATTACTTGTGAATATTATATGTCTTCTTATTGCCTTGTCTAGAGACATCAGCATTCTGAAGACTTTCCTCACTTATATTTTACATATTTATTAGCATTTTCTAAACCTTCTTTGAATAGCACATGGATTATCAAATTTGATAAGGAGTACCATTGGGGTGAGGCACAGGTGTCCTCTCTCACCCAAGCTTTTCACCATATACATAGATGAGTTCTAATCATTTATGTAGGAGTGTATATAGCTTAAGGATGGCTACCTCCTTCACCATGTATTCATCTCCATCCTATTCTTCACACATGATGTGTTTCTCCTAGCCTCCCATTTGAAGGGTTTCTAGAGATAGCTAGATTCCTTATCTAGGTTTGGGATCTTTGAAAGTGAAGGGTAAACTTTGGTAAAACCAAGGTTATGATCTTCAATGGATTGAAGTGTTTCTTAAACCAAGGTTATGATCTTCAATGGATTGAAGTGTTTCTTAAACCAAGGTTATGATCTTCAATGGATTGAAGTGTTTCTTATGTCTTCTTCATGAAAAAAATTATACAAATGTTCAATTTTAAAAAAAAAATAGAGATCACAAAGAGATAAAAAAACACCAAGATTAGTCTAGTAGCCAATGCAAAACCTAAAACTGAAAATGAAGCAATCCAGAGTGATATTCAATACCAAGACAATCTTCCTATAGCTTTAATCAATACAAAATATCATAGTGTAATCAATCCGGAAAGACACTCTGTTATCTTTGGGGAACATCAGCATCAGCAGTTGCCTCTTTAACCCTTGGATCCATTACATTTAAGAGAAGTGCTCTAAGAAAGCCTAATATGGTGTGCAAGGGATTCGACCCCGTAGCCAACCGAGACGCTCCTGTTTCCCTGGAAATCGAGTAGGAGCTTGACTCTATGAGGAAAAATGTAAGGAGCGAGAGGTTGCAAGCTTGATGCTCGCAACAACCTTGCAGTTCTTCGAAGATTTTTCCCAATTGGAGGGAATCGAAACTAGGACCATTAGGGGAAGAGTTCGTTTAGTGAGGCTCTCGGATATCCGTGAGCTAGAAAAAACAGTAAGCTTGGAAGTTGAACTCTTCTGACATCATTGATATTGAATGAGATCACAGTTTCAAGTTTTATAAACACAAATTTGAAAAAGGTTACTTAAGCTTTGAAACTAAAACAAAATTCATTTCCATTTACATAAAGAGTTTTGCCCTATGTTTTTAATTTAGTTTTTCAAAAATTTATTTCCATTTTGACCTTAAACCCCTTTCCAACATCTCTTTAGGAATATATTAATACGATAACAATCATATTGTATTAAAAAACACTTTAGGCAAAACTTGTTGAGTATTTAAGAAAAACTTGGAGATAAAAATGGTTGACTGTAAGGGTTTGGAACCACCTAGTATAAACCCAACCATCTGAATATGGTTAGGAATTAATTTTCTCTTCATTGTTTTTTTTTTCCTCAATATGACTACTTGTATTATTGATACAAAAAAATTACAGCAAGGCAGTGGCCTTGAGAGTTTAGCTTGTTGATGGCATTTTACAAAAAACACATAATATCAGTACAGTTCTCTCACACATTACAGTTTTGAACATGGACAGAAACATGAAACAGCGGGTATATGTAGTAACTACTCACTGACATGCAGGATACTGAGCCAAAATCATAGCAACTAAAACAGAATTAAGTAGGCTAGTCATCATGTGTAGTATAGGGCTCCTCAACAACCAGACACCAGTACAGAAGAGAGTCCTCTAAGTCAGAATGAGGGGCCACATAGCATGAGGGATCGCCACTGAGGGACACACCTGGGCCAGCTGGGTTTGCCATAATCTCGAGGAAGCATTCTCCTCCACTGGGCGTAAATGTTCCTTCGGATTTACAATTCTCTATTTTGGGCCTCTCCCAAATTACTGCTGCCTTCAAGCTTTTCAATAGAGATGGAAATAATAAAAGTAGCATTATCCAGGAGCAAGGGAAATGATACCAAGCAGTATGGTGAGCAGCATGTTCACATACTGCAGCTCCAGATCTACCACGACCCCTTCCTCTGCCGCTCCTGGTTGCCTGAGGACAAAGCCTTTCAGGTTCAGGAGTGTAGGAGGAACCCTGCAAGACTGCTCCACCACCAGTTGCTCAGTAACCTAACTCTTTAGCGCTGCATTTTTGCTTGCTCTTAGCTGGGTAACCACAGAACCTCCCAATAACCATACAAACTCTGCACATTAACAGTTCTGTGAACCCCTACAGCAGAGTGATTGAGAGAAACCCCTAGAACTAGAAGTAAAAACTCGACACCTAGTGCATTGAATCTGGTATGCTATGAGCTTTTAAGGAGCCTGAGACTATAGGTGAACACAATAAAGGCCTGATTAAAGAAGTTTTGCAGACCCATCTCCCTTCCCAAGCTATCTGACTCGTGGCTTATGTGAGCTGACAGATGCCCATATGATATGTGAGCTGACAGATGCCCATATGATGGTCAGCTTGATTGTTCTTTGAAAGTTCAGCTTGTTGATGGCATTTTACAAAAAACACATAAGATCAGTACAGTTCTCCCACACATTACAGTTGAACGTGGACAGAAACATGAAATAGCTGGTATATGTAGTAACTACGCACTGACATGCAGGATACTGAGCCAAAATCATAGCAACTAAAGCATAATTAAGTAGGCTAGTCATCATGTGTAGTATAGGGCTCCTCAACAACCAGACACCCTTACCAAAGAGAGTCCTCTAAGTCCGAATGAGGGGCCACATAGCCTGAGGGATTGCCACTGACGGACACACTTGGGCCAGCTGGGTTTGCCAGAATCGGCGAGGAAGCTTTCTCCTCCACTGGGCGTAAATGTTCCTTAGGATTTACAATTCTCTGTTTTGGGCCGCTCCCAAATTACTGCTGCCTTCAAGCTTTTCAATAGAGATGGAAATAATAAAAGTTCAATAGAGATGGAAATAATAAAAGTAGCATTATCCAGGAGCAAGGGAAATGATACCGGGCAGTATGGTGAGCAGCATGTTCACATACTTCAGCTCCAGATCTA
>APFE030756448.1:0-16109 GCA_000404065.3 Pinus taeda
TCGAATTTGATCTTAGCAGTTGTTTGTAAAATAATTAATTAATTCATCTTGATTTAATTAGTTGTAGAAAATTTAACATGAAGTCTATTTGAAGACGTGCAACTATTTCTCAATTGATTGAGGAATTTATCCATCAATTAAAGAGATAAGGATGAGTTTTAATATTGAGTTGTAATTAGTTGGCTCAATTAACTGAGTCAAGTCTAGTTAGATTAGTTCAAATAGTTTGTTGAACTAATTCTGAGTTCAGTTAGTTAATGCATGCATGCATGTAACTGCTGCACTTCAGATAACTGAATATTCTCTTATAAATAACTCATGCGTGTCAGTTCAATCAGAGACCCAATTGAGATCAAAGGAAGGGACAGTGTACTATCAGTTAGAGGATTTTTCCTATATAGGAAACTCATCCATGCAGAAGGAATTATCTCCTTCAAGATTGTGCAGTTAGATCAGAGGTTAGTGAGTGTGTGAAGAGGCCAATTCACGCAGGTGGCAGCGCTAGACCCCAAGGAAAACTGCTCAAGGAAATAGGAGGCTTGGAGGGCAGAGGAGAAGGTTTGGAGAAGCCTTTGATTGTTTATGAGCAGCATTGTTTAATTGCAGAGAACACAGGATAGCTTGAGAGCCGATTCTTTTTGTAACTTGAACATATTTCCACTTGTATGATAATACAGAGATTGGGGTTTTAGGTTGAGGCTTTCCCCAAGTTATTTTTCTGTGTCCATGTGTGATTGATTTCTCATTCTCAGTTATATGTGTTCTATTTGATCTTGCTCATATTTGATTAAGCTTCCGTAAAGTTTGTTGTAGAAGTAGATCTTGTATTTTTCTTTAATATATTGCATAATCTATTGATCTATAGTGAGAATTTCTACATGGTATCGGAGCAAAGGTGATCAAAGCGAAGAAAAATATACAAGAAGGGAGAAGGGAGAAGTTTGAGGTTCCTGAATATAGAAATCGAGTTCTTATCACATCTCAATTTCACCAATGGTGTTCAATGGTTTACGACTCAAGTATGCCCTTGATGGCAACTCGAATTATATAGCTTAGAAGGATCGCATGGAAGCAGTATTAGAGGATAACGGTCTAAAGGACTTCATTGATCAAGAAGTCCCCAAGACGATTGATGCTACAAAATTGGTGGAATGGAAGAAATGTGTGGCTAGAGCAAGGAGAATCCTTCTGGAGGGAGTTCGAGACCACATAGTCTCGAGTCTCCATGGTAAGGAGACACTGTTTTCGATGTGGAAAACATTGAAAGATCTATAATATCAAAACAACAGTGATCAGAGAAAGTTGGCGCTAAAAGACAAGCTTTGGAAAATCAAGTGCGAAAAGGGCGACATGATCTCTACTTATTTGAACAAGCTCACCACCTCCAGGGATGAGCTTGGAAGTGTAGGGATCACTACAGTCAATGACGACATGGTGAGTCTTGCACTCCTTGGTCTTCCTAAGAGTTGGCATAGCTACCAAGACTTGATTAATGGAAGAGAAAAACTGCCAGATTGGGAACAACTTTGGTCAGATCTAATGCAGGAGGAGATAAGAAGAAGCACCAGAGATGGTTCTTCATCCAAGGAGGATGAAGAAAATTGTGCCTTAGTGAGTAAGGCAAAGAAAGGGAAGGATATGGATTCTCATCCCAAATCGAGTTATTCCTATGGTGGGAAGAAGTTTGATAAATCGAAAGTGCGATGCTTTTGTTGTCATGAGGTGGGCCATTTTCCTAGAAATTGTCCACTGAAGAAATCCAAGATGGGATCCAAGGAAGGATCTGAAGGTGAGGCATTGGCCTCACAGTTCGAGTTTGATTTCACCCTCTTCGCATGCATGGTTTCATCCATGGTGGGAAGTGGTTGGTTTCTTGATAGTGGAGCTTCATTCCACATCACTAGCGACAAGAGTTTGTTCAATACCTTGGAGGAGAAAGATCTCCAGATACTCATAGTGATGGGTAATGATGAAAAGTATAGTGTCTCAGGTGTAGGCATGGTTGTTTTTAAGAGGGAGCATCGAGCTCGCATTACCTTGACCGATGTCAAGTATGTACCAGGACTGAGGAAAAATTTGGTGTTGATTGCAATGCTGGAAGACAAAGGCTATGATGTAGTCTTCAGTAATGGAAAGGTTTTCCTTCGACACATCACCACGAGACAGGTGAAGCAGATCGGTTCACAAACCAAGAACCTGTATGCTCTTGAGGTTCAAGATGCATGCAAAGCCTTGAAGAGCAAGGAAACTGTTGGAGTCTTGGTGGTTGAGAGGGAGAGTACATTACCTCTCAACATGCAGTGCCAAAAGAAGTCTCAGACAATTGTGAAGGAGCCATAATTGGTGAAGTAGCTTCAGGAGGTTGTGGAGCAGCCACAACTAGAGAAGCCAAGAGGAGACCAAGTGGAGGCATCCACTCATGCAGAGACCTTGATTAGGGGGAAATTTCGATCCAAGTGGGCAGAGGGATCACATGCAGCCATACCTCCAGGTAGGAGGTGGGGCGATGTGGACTGATAGTCCTAAGAAGGCTGGAATAGGGGCAGGATCATTGAGGTAGAAGTACCTTAGGAAACTACAACACCTTAAGGAGGAAAAATAATGGAGCATGAAGGGTTTTCTCTGATTTGGTTGAAGGTTGATTTTTTTCTCAAGGAAATTGATGGTTTCCTCTAAGATTTCGTACATCAAGTAAGGTCTGTTCTACACAAATGTGGAGGTTATTTTCTATGGTTTGTGACCTAGTTAGGGTTGGTTGAGGGCAGGCTGTGGAGGAGAATGTTCTTGGAATAGGTCTATCCTAAATGGTTTTTAGGGAATCAATTTGTGTAGACGAGATGGAGTTGGAGGATAGAAAATGTGTTCATCTTCTCGTGTTCTAGTCAACTAGAGAAGATATATTCAAGAGAAGGTTTCTATACATATTGTTGAAGATTATGGGCAGCAATTTTTATACATCGTTGTGATCTAGGTCGTGATACTTCTATGCATTTGTGATGTGCCCTAGCTCTGTCAATAGGCCACAATACCTCTGTGGAATTGCAGGAAGGACGAGGCATGTATTCCTTTGTTTTGTAGGGCATGTGATTGTTGGTTAAGGGTTGAAGTATTACATAGTAAGATGAGGCTAGATGGGTGTGTATGAGGCTTCCTGAACTATGATAATGGTTTGAACTATGGAGAAACCAAGTCTAGTTTATGCAATATTTGTTGAGACCAAGTATTATACCACAACTCTGTGGTTCTTATAATCTAGGCTGAGGTTACAAGATGAGTATTGATGTTGTCTTTGAGTAGATAATTGCTATGGTGATGAGGGTTCTTCATAAGCATTGATCAACAAACTAGTAGCCCTAAGTTACTGTGATTTATGTAAGGATCCTTATTGTGTGGGTTGCTAGGAAGAGCCCTAGTTCTGTACAATTTGGGGAAGAAAATTGTAGAAGTGTGGGTTGTGGAGAGAAGCCCTAGATCAATTAGTTGATGGACTCAAGTGAGGGGGGCTCTGTTGTGCCATAGGAGCAGCATTATGGAGAAGTTAAGACATTGACAAGTGGGAAACATAAATACCTCATGTATAACATTCATTAGAGGAGTTAATGGGAAGTTAGGAGGAAGATTAGTGAGCCTTATTTTAGTGGGTTGCAGGTGGGAAAACTAGTGATAAGAGGGAATTTTGTTGAGCCCTAAGTTTGATATTTTTTGGAGCAGCGGAGAGGCAAGAAGATGGTAGTTTTGAAGACCCTAAGAGTTGGCACTCTTGGTAGAGTAGGAAAGAAACTAGTGGGCATACTTGTATGAGAAAATGTGCAACCACTCTTAGAGTAGACAGGTGAGTTGATAGTGGCAGTTTGACATCTAAAGATGCAAGCTTTCTGAAGTTGTAGAAGTTACACCAATCAACAGAAGAGGAGGAAAAGTACCTACCAGACGTGTTCAAGGTACGTGGAGTGAAAGGACTGTTATGTGTACCTTCAACAATTAGGTCAAGTATACTTTGTTTAAGGAAAGATTGGTGGTCACAATTGTTGACACAAAGCCCTAGTTGTGTCTTGTGTCAGGGTTGTATGTAAGGGACATAATCCCTGGTATGGAAGCCCTAAGATTGGTGTATTAAAGTTTGTAATATAGCAAGTTGTGGGTTAAAAATTAAAAATTGTCTTGTGCATGACATTAATTGATTGCTATATGTTATTCTATTGTGAAAAGTAGTAGTTTTATGGTGTTTCAGTGTGTTTGTGTTCATGATCTTAGACTAAAACATGATTTTGAAGTGTCGTGGAAAAATTAACATGAGGGACTTCTAACCATGTGTTTTTCCATCTTAAAAATATTAATTTATTGAATTCATTGCAGATTTCCCATGTGCTAGGGCACAATCTAGTTCCATGTGTTCATTAATGTGAATTTACACAAGTATAGACCCATCTTAAGCACAAATCTAACATGTGCCAAGAGGGACCAAATCTCTTTAGGTGTAAACTTCTTTCAGAGTGAAAATTTTGAAAAAAAAATGCATCCCTCTCATTCCTTAATAGATCTCAATGAATATGTAGTGGTTCTTTCTCTCCATATATACAATGTGTAGATTTTTATTATTTAAATTGTATTTTTTTTTCCAAAGAAACAGGCAGGAATTTGTATTATTAAAAAGTTTGGTTACTAGGCCAAAACCTTTACATAGTTGTAGTGTCCCTTCTTGGTGAAATAGCTTTGATGACACTTGGAGAGGGTCATTTTGACACAATGATTAAGATTGTGCATGTCAGACTTATGTATATGCTTGTATGATATAGACCTAGTTTGGTTCACTTGGTTTCTGTGTGCTTATGATAATATTTATGGTTGTGTGTATAAGACTAATTTTTTTTAATGAGATATTATCAATGTTTTCTATTTTGGTGTCCCACTTTTGAAATAGGTGTATGACATGGAATGTGATATAGGATTGAGACACATAGATCCATGGATGATCATGGTTATGTGGAACATATGGCTAATTATGATTTATGGATGATATCTGATTTGATGATTATATATGCATAATATTGTACTAAGCAAGATGTGGTCGGGGACCTAATTATTTTCAAACAAGGATGCTCAAATTGTAAATGACTGTGGAAGTCATGATACATGATTTACATGATTATATATGCTTAATCTTGTATTGAGAAAGATGTGGCAGGAGGCATGGTTATTTGCAAACAAGGATGCTCAAATTATAAATCACTGCAGAAGTCATGATACATGATTTTTATGATTATATATGCTTAATATTATATTGAGCAGGATGTGACAAGGGACATAGTTATTTGCAAACAAGGATGTTCAATTTATAAATGGCTACGGAAGTCATTTCTCTATAACCAAATTGACTATGGAGGTCATGCACAATCTTTGGTAAAATGTGAATAAGTTAATTATGAAATTCATTTGATTCTTTTGATATATGAGATTGTGATGTGTGCAGGTCTTGGAACAAGGCCTTACCAACGAACCATCAGATGGGTATGAGCTCACAATCAGTACCTTAAGGTGAAGCACAGAGTTTCAATTTAGAGTAGATGATAAACCATGGAAATTAGGGCGTGGAATCCTAAATCCATGAAAGATAAAGATGTGGAGTCTTGGATATATAATAAAAGGATTTGGATGTGGAGTCCTAAATATTTAAAAGACCTAGTTGTGGAATCTTGGATCATTGGAGTAGATTAGGGCGCGAAGTCCTCAATCTACTAAGGCACGAAGATGTATGCAATAGGGATGCGGAATCCCTATTCTCGGGAAGAAAAATACCACTCATGGACAACTCATGGATGAATTTCCTTAATAAAATCTCATTTCTGACAATTATGGAGTGACTTTCTAAAAATAGAAAGTCATGTCTAACATCTCAAGTATGACTTTTCAAAAATAGTAAATCACCTTCAATCAATGGGTAATCAAGTATAGTTGAAGGAAAATCATTTAACTTGCCATTAATCAATCCTAATAGTTCAATCTCAACTTAATCCTCAATATTATTAATATTATCTTTTATGAGACTATGATATTATTATTAAAAAGAAGTTACAAGTCACCTTCATCTCCTCAATCACTTCACACCTCTCTCCTTGATGATTCTCATGGATCTATGTAATTGTCTCTCTCTTTTAATAATACATTACACTCTTTTTTATGCTCTCGCCAAACAATGGCATATTCCTCTTACACTCATTAAAGACGTGTCATAAAAGATTCTTCTTATGCTCTCTTTAATGCATATGTTACACTCTCCTTAACTAAGGCATGCATACCTCTCCTTAATGGCATGAGTTACACTCCTCTAAATGGAATACAAGGCATGCATATTACTCCTCCTTTAGGAAAATAATTTGTTGCTCCTCCTATATATGTGTCTCATATATTTTCACTTGAGGGGAGAGGTGCATTGTAATACCAAGAGTTGGAGAGCCTTGGAGAGTATCCAAATTTTGTCGAAATGAATCTAAATTCCTAAAACAAATTACTAATTAGTTCTACCTTATTGAGTTATCCATGAGTGGTATTGAGAGGAAGTGAAACTTATCTTCCTCAGTTTGCCTTGTGTATCTCTCTAATACAATATTTTGGTACTGATTGGGAGCTCTTATAACTCGAGGGTTCCAGGGGGAGAAGTTCATCCTGGATATCGTTGGGTGGAAAACCGGATGGTTCACAATGAGTTGGTAAGGGCATTGGAGTTAGAGCATAATCTCATCCTTTTCGAGTTATATATATGCACATTGTCAGTTATATCTATAAATGCTCTTGAAATTTTGGTTTCTTATTAGTTTTAAAGTGTTGAGATTTTAAATTTATTATTGCTACTTTATATAATTACAAAATTATGAATATTTATAAAATATTTAGAAAGTTATTGATGAACTAACACACAATGAGTTAACAGTTTCATGGCAACTATGTATGAGAATTTACATGCAGGGAATTAAAAGAAGGATGTGTTGCCAATGATTTCAAACTCTACTTATAATGAAATTTTGTCCATAGCAGGTCATGTCTATTATCTAAAGCTACTATTCTATGTTTGATAACATTTCACTGTCCGTTTTAGCAATTTAATACATGGTTCTTGCTTCTTGTGAATTGGGTTCTTGGTTGAAACTTAGATCTCTAAAATAAAAAGGTTGCACACTAAATGTTTGAAGAAACTCTTCAATGGATGTAGTTTATTGTATGTAAGGTTTTATTATTGTTCTGTTGCAAATTAATTGACAGAAAGTATTAATGGTTGTAGCATCCACGCCTGCCATATGTTTTCCAAATTGTAGCAGTGGTTGCAATAAGTTTGTAAAATTATGTAAAGGAAAGTAGCTTTGCAAGTTGTAAAATGTTTGATCAATTAATTGTATCAAGAATTCATATAGTGAACATTGAAATTCATAAATTCAATGAACAACTCATAGTAACATAATTTTGGGTTATATTACTTCATTTAGAGTTGTAGATGAAAGTTTGCATGCTATGTGTTTGACAAAAGTGGTAAATGAGATCCAAAGTTTTGTTGTTTTAAAGATTTGAATCTCTTGGAATTTTTATTGCGATTCAACTCAACCTCAGGGCGTATTCGTGCCTTATAGCCATGTAAACCCCGATTTCATTCAAAAAACATTATTTTCCTAACCTGATTTGTAAACCGGAGCAATTTTTCAAATTGATGCTGCCAACCGTGTTTGCATGTTGTTGAGATTTTTTTGGGTGAAAATCCCTATTTTAATATGCCAACATTTTAATTCTGTTTTATGAATTTTATGAGATAAATAGCTTGAAGAATAATCCCAAATTCATTATTTCCAAGTGTTTGACAAAATGCTTCAATGGCTATAGATTGCACACTTGCAAAGTGTTTGACAAAATGCCTCAATAGTTGTAAATTGAATGCTTGCCAAGCATTTGTCAAAATGCCTCAATGGTTGTAGATTGCATGTTTGCAAAGTGTTTGACAAAAGGCCCCAATGGTTGTAGCTTTTGTGCATATAAAATGTTAGAGTAAAAGTCTTACTTACTGTAGTTTTATGTACTAGAAATTTATGAATAGACTATTTGATGGATGTAGCTTCCTATGTCTGCAAGTTTTTGGTATGAACGTAAAATTTAATTTAAAAATTTGCTGAAGTGTGAATAGATAATAGGATAGTTGTTACGTTTATTATCTAAAGCTTTCATAAAAAAGAAAGTGGTCTTGTTGGAAACAATTTTACAACGACTATTTTTGTAGGATTTTGTGCAAGTGAGCATAATAAGTTTTCTTTGAGATGCATGTATCCATGGGTGAATTCTTGTGCTTCAATGAATGTAGAAAACAACTACTTATGCCCAATTTATGCAGGTCCATTGTTTTACTTTGCACTTTTTGAAGAATAACATGTTTCTGAATTGGTAACAATAGTTTCTATTGCTACAACATTCATTATATAATTCTCATGATTGCAACATTGCCTTAATAATTGGGATTGAGATTTTTTAATTGATGAATTTGGGAAATGTTGTTGGGTCAATATATTTTGTGATTCCATTTCATAAACATATCATATTTATTAGATTTATTGATGAAGAGAGGCATATTCTTCCCTTAATTACCTTGTTATAGGTAGGTTAATACTCATACACTTATATGTGATTTTTGTAAAAGAAGTATGATACTTTTGTGGTTATGATATCAAGAGTCAATAAATGAAACTTATTTAGCATAATCTAGGAAATCAAATAGGTTGATCTAGTTTAATGTTAACACATGGCATTATGATGGAATTTATTTCCAGTCTTACATAGAACTCACGTATAAGTATGAAAAGAGCACATGCTATGTTATTTTAAACATGAGAAGAAATGTGCTTTGGAATTGGTTTTAAGGGAAAGCTATGCCTGAATTCTTATGTTATATTCTTATATTGAAATAGATGAAGGAACGTGATCTTCATGATAACCCAATTAATCATATTATGAGTAAAAAATAAAAAATAAAAAAATTGAGCGATAGTGTTCAACATAACCTTTACTTCTCTACATTCTTGATGGTTGGTAAGGTGGGATCTTACAATAGCCCAATATTCCTTGAAGTCTTTAAATTGAGAACAAGGCTCAATCCAAACCCTCAAACGAGTTCCCCATGACACAAAACTTCTAACCCTTTCCAACCAAAAATTCTCCAAAAAACTCCCAATATCGAAATACATTTACATTCCATTATTCACTTAGTTTGTTTTGACTTAGTATGGATCCTTGTTTTCCTTGGTGAAATTCCTTTTCCTTTCTTCCCAAATTGAGTCCAGCCTATGTTTTCTTCTATTTCTGGCATATCATTCTTTCACAAGTGAAATTTGGATTTTCTTCATATGTCGATCTGCCCAAGAAGATTCTTTTCCAACAATAATAATTGTGGGTTCAGGAGGGGATTCGTCATCCACGAGGTTTTGTTGATTTTCTACTTTTGTTGAGTCTAGAGGATCCTCATTGGCATTTGGCATTTCCTTCTTGGGTTTTGATGTCATTGATGCAATTTCTTTAGTTGTATTTACTCTCTTCTTGTCTTTTGGTCCTTTGTTATCTTGAAGCAAATCTTATTTGAATATCGTATAGTGAACACACTGAGATCCTTCCCAACATTTAGGTCTTCAGGTTTTTTTCGGTCTTTGTTGTTCTGTAAACACTTGGGGAAAATTTTAATTATGTGCCTTGTTTCATAACATGCTTTACACTAGAAATAAATATTCCCATAATCATGCATTTGGACCCAAACATAGTTTGTATCCGTCAGAATAATCTTTGTGAGAAAACCCCTGTTGAAGTCTATCTCCACACATATTCATGCATAAGTAGTCTTGAAATATTTTTCAGTTTCAGGGCAACGATGATGAAACTTTCCCAATGTATTCCCAATAGAGGAAAGTGATGGAAGATTCCAAATTTGTAAGTGAGGGTTCGAAATCCTTACCCAAAATGGAGCCATAGAGATTGATTTCATTACCGAATCAAAAGTGGGAGTCGAGGGCTACATGAAGAGACCGACACTACCCCAAAAACATGACCCAACTTCTGAAATGGCCTTATGACACTCTATGTGATCAAAAACTACAACGAAAAAACCCCGAGCCAAAGGGAAAATATTTAACTCATCCAATAAAAGGGGCTTTCAGGTTTCAAATATCCTTTTGTGTAGATCAACCAATCATGGCCAAAACCCATTATACTTGAAAACCAGACCTTGCTCCAAGAATCTCTTTTCACAACTGATAGCTTCCTCATCCATAGGAACATTGAGGGAAGGGATTTATTGAACCATCAGAAGACCAAAACCATTTCAACATGGAGTTGTACAAAACCAAAGAAGAGCTTGCTAGATCGACAACCATACCTATAAAAGAGACTGCCTATTTCGTCGTATCACTGGAATTCACCATTATGGAAGAGATATGAAAAGTGTTCATGCAAAAGAAGCATAGAATGGAAGATTAGGGTGAAACCCTAGCCACCATGAGGGTTTGTAAAGCTCCATCCATCTTCCACCCCAAAATATTTTGTGCATTATTTAAATTGTATTTACAACTGCTATATAGAGTACATAACTTAAAATTGTGAGTCCAAAAATTCTTTGTCGGATTTCAGTGAAAATTGACAAAAATGAAAAAATATACCTAAAAAAAACCAAAATATAAAATAGTGAGACTAAATCAAACATTTCAACAATAAAAACTTATTTTTTCAACAATATATGATATATACATAATTAACCATAAAAACTTTATATGATATATACATAATTTTCTTTAAACAATATATAATATATACATAGTTGACATTAAAATATTTTACATAACATGTACATTGAGACATTTTATCTATGGATTACAACTACATTGCCTACATTAAAACTAGTATAGATCCATATTAAGCACGAAATCATCTAGCATGCGCTAAGGGGATCAAATCTCTTTAGTTGCAAACTTCTTTTAGAGTGAAAAATCTGAAAAGAAAGGTGCATCCCTCTCATCCCTTAATAGATCCCAATGAATATGTGGTGGTTCTCTCCGTAGATATACAATGTATAATTTTTCATTTTTTAAATTGTATTTTTCAATGCTATATAGAGTACATAACTTAATAGATCACAATGAATATGTGGTGGTTCTCTCCTTAGATATACAATGTGTAATTTTTCATTGTTTAAATTGTATTTTTGAATGCTATATATAGTACATAACTTAAAATTGCAAGTCAAAAAATTATTTGTTGGATTTAAGAGAAAGTTGACAAAAACAAAAAAATATATACATAAAAAATGACCAAAATATAATATAGTGAGACTAGTTCAAATGTTTTAACCATAAAACTTATTTTTTTCAACAATATATGATATATAAATAATCAACCATAAAAACTTTATATGATATATACATAATTTTTTTTAAACAATATATAATAATAACATAGGTAACATTAAAATATTTTACATAACATGTACATTAAGTCATTTTAATTATGGACTACATCTACATTGTCCACAATAAAACGATTTTCTTTTGTTATTAATATATTGTTAGTATTAATATTGCATATGAAAATCTTTTATTATTGATTATATTGGATTTTTTTTTATTATATGAATATTTTTTAAATGTCACATATTAATTTATATTAAGAATTAGAATAAATTATACATCACCCCCTTATTATATCTCTTATTAGGGAATACTTGATATGTTTATTTAATTTATTAACTTTCACTTACTTTTTCTTATTTAGACATTGATTATTTTAATATATACAACAATAAAATGTTTTAATATTTTATATTTTATAAAAATTTGAATATTTTAAATTTATATAATATTTTATATTTTTGAAAAGTATAAGGTTTAAACATCTCACCCCATTCTTTTTAGTTTCTAGTTACTTTTTTTTTTTTAATTATATGAAATTATATTATGTCATCTAGACAACATAGTAATTTATTTATGACAGGGTGTGAGTGAAATATTTTTACCATATTGGATTATACTATCTACAACAAATATAAATTACCCTCATACTGGGTTGTAAAATGCAACTCTCAACACAATTTTTGCCACTAATTTCATTTACATGTAAGGAATATAATAATTTGAATAACTTTGTTTTCTTATAGCTAAGAAAATTAGGTGATATAAGTTTAAATAAGTTGTGATTTAAATTTGTAACTGCCTTTCAAAATGTAAGCAGAGAGAAATATCATCACAATGATATTTTAAAAAAATAAATATATATATATATATATATCCTCATTTAAATTTAAAAAATTGTAAAATATATTAGTTAAATATTAATAATATTATTATTTTTAATTATATTGTGATTTATAATCATAATAACAATAAAAATATGATAGGTAAAGAGTTTATATATAATAAAGATTCTAATATATTGATGATAATGGTGATGATGATGCTCACAGTCCACAATAGATGGTGACAAGGTGTTTTATTAAGGCATTATGTGGTGAAAAGATCACCAGTTCGAAACTCTATGGGAAAAAATCGAATCATACTATGGGCTACTGTGGCCCAGACTGGGTGCAATCCCTGGGTGATTTTGATGGCTTAGATGCCCCTGGTTTGTAGCTACTCAAGCTACAGGTTAAGTGTGATAGTCATCTCAGGACTCACATTACCTAACGAACAAAGAAAGAAAAAGATAATGATGATGATGATGATTAATATTCACTAAAATCTATATGGTTTACTAAACTTTAAGAAGGTAAGAGGTGGTTCGAAATTATTTCACTTCATTTTTATGCTTAAAAAGAATTGAGAGAAGCATTCCCATAACACCATAGATTTTATGACTTACAAGGTCAATAAAGTTGGTATTTCGACAAATATTTTAAAAATTAGATCGAATGTGAGTATAACATGGACAATCTAAGAGAAAGTATTTTTCATCTTCAACCCTCTTAGTATCGCATAAGTGATAGACTCTTTCATCCTTTTTGAAAATTGACCAACAACCAATTTCACTATAAAACTCACAAGGATTAATTATTATTTTAACAATCTTCATTTTTTCGTAACACTAATCAAGACAAAAAGATAATTAATAAAAATAATAAAAATAATACTTCTTAAAATATATTATATTAAGTGAAAACTTAATATATGTTTCTTTTAAATCTAGTAGAAAGTTGTGGCTCTGATTATGTGTTTTGATATCTTCATTAATGACATATTTTTTTTTCAATAAAAAATTGTGTTCCTTTCTATTAAAATAAGAAAGTTACATGCATACACTTAATGTTGGAAGCAATTCTTCTATACTAAACGATACATATAGTAGAAAACTAGAATAATTCCAACAGTATACAAAAATTTCAGCCCTAGTAAAAAGTGTTGCTGACTAGATATGATAACACCAAGTAGAAAGTTGTTAAAACTTTGAAAAAAAAGTGGTGATGTTGTAGGAGACTACAAACAAACCTAACCGAGGAAAACAGAGAATAAAACTCATTGTATCAAATCCTTCCAACATATTAAGAGTAGTATTTCCCAAAACAAGTAAATGCAAGCTTTTGAACATATTTGCATGAAGAGATATATTTTTGAAAGCTTGGGCCTAATTGAGGAAAAAATACTAGAAACCTGAGAAAAATTGAATTTCTCCTCATTTTTTCATGACTAAACCCTATCATTCTTTAAACAATATGTATCCTTCTTCTGCTAAGAGACTTTAAACAATATGTATCCTTCTTCTTCTAAGAGAGCCCTCTTCAATAAGGAATCTTCCTAAGTGTTCCATTCCCTGTGTATGTGCTAGAAAGATAGATATTGAAAACATTTCTTAATGTATATTATCTTGTCTTTCCAATAAGATAAATTTAATACCTGTGATTTTTTGTAGCCTGATATCCAATCAATTATGCATTTAGAGTCACCACAAACTTGTAAAATAACATAGATTGTGTAAGAAGAAAAAAATAAGAGAGCCTAACGAGCAATGAGTTATGTTGTAGTATATGTTCTAGTTCCAATGTTCAACCAAATATGGAAAGGGAGAAGACTAGAGGGGTCTTGATATAGGAAGCACCACCACATTTTCTTGCTTGAGATGCACCACCAAAAATTCCATCAATGTAGTCCTATGATTCAAGGGAAAACAAAAATTTCTATATTTTTGGGGATCTACAAGTTTTTTGTATTCCATCAAGAAACCTATAATTTGTGGTAGAATATAGTTAGTATTGATGGTTAATCCTTCAAACATGTATTTATTCCTCACCTTCCAGATCCCCTAGGCAATAAAAATAGGTAGGGTATTATAGCAACCCATCTTTTGATTCCATTAGCGAAGGTAGGAATCAAAAGAGTGGGTTGACCCAATATCTTGAAGCCTTAGAATAGATAAGGAATCTTTCCATGTCACCTTGATAAATGAGCAATGAATGAAGTAGTGGTCCACATATTTAGGCCCACTTTTACAAAGACAACAAACATTTGAGCCAATATATCCCTCCCACATAAGAATACAGTTGCCTAGAACCAAAGTTTTTGGGGCAATGTTCATTTTTATATATTTTTGTACCACCTCATGTCTCTATTTTCTAGTGAGGAAGAGGAGATAGAATCATAGGCCAATGTAGTAGAAACCTGACCTGAAGAGGTGTTCCAACTCTAGACAATGGAATCCTCTTCATTATATAAGTAAATCCGATTAGAAATACAAATCTTTTATAAAGAGGTCTCGCTCAATAGCTAAGGACCCATGTAAACCCAGATCATCCGAGTTTTTCCAATGTAACCAAAGACAAGAGTTTGTGGACCATATCTCCTAGCACGGCTTAGACCATACAACCCTTGTTCATTTAAGAGGGAAATCATCCCCGAGGATAGTTTATAAAGAGAGGCACCTCCTATGAAAGGATCCTTCTCAAGAATGAAATGACTACCCATACCCACCTTCTAATTAAGCTAGGTGGAGAGCCAAGGGAAATCATCCAATAGACCCCTCCAGATAATAGAACCAGAGGTATTAAATTGCTTTTCGTAAGTTACCAACCAATCTGTGACAGATCTATTTTTGAAATATTTGTATATTTTGTAAGATACAATGATTTGATCACTCTAACCCATTTTATCAGGCTAACTTTTCTTACTTCAATAACCATTCTTCTCAATACTTCTATCATAAGGAAAAATAACATAGAAATAGAAGGTACCCTTGTTTTACTAGCATATGTCAAAACCTACTATAAAATATTTTTAAATGAATTAAAAGTGCATCATTTCAATTTTTTAATGGTGCTGGATGCTATAAAATAATACATATGCTAGAAGGATATTAGCAAACCACCACATATGATTTATATTCACAAGTTTTAGTTATGATGATAGGGTTGGTAAACATATTATTAAAAAAAAAATGAATATTGTTATTTAAAATAATTTAGAGTAATTTGAAGTAGTGTGTTTTATATTTTTAAAACATTTTTTATGTCATGTTTGTGAAAACAAGTGTAATATGCAACGTTATTGCTTAATACCTGTGTCTTATGCAAAAATCAATTGATTATATATATATAATTATTATTATATATATATAATAATATATTTAAACTAATAGAAAAATTAACATAATAAAGAGGCTTATATATATATAATATATCTATATGAAATGATTATAGTTTTTGGCAAGTAGTATTGTTAATATGGTGTATATATGGGTAACAAAGCTGTTTTACAATTAATAATACCATGGTAAATGTGGTAAATATCAATGGTTAATTTCTTCTAATATTGTAAGTATTAAAGTTTTAATTTAAAATGTTAAAAATAATTAAAATAAAATATATAAAATATTTTGATTGAAATGATAATGATTTTTGGACATGTAGTATTTGAATAAGCCATGGTATTGGCATGGTATAAGTACCAAATGCCTAATTTTATGACACTAGGCTAATAACAATTTTTTCTTTTAATGTTTCTAATAATTCACAATTCCTTAAAACCAACAATAAAATATCACCCATCCCAATAGAAAAAAAAACAAATTTATATTTAATTTTTTTTTAATATCCCCAAAGTTAATATTTATTATTTACA
>APFE030756449.1:19548-37030 GCA_000404065.3 Pinus taeda
TGATATAAATTTATTTTGTTAATATTAAACTAGTGATTGCACCAGATGTTGCAATGGAAACACTGTAAGGCAATAGCATATAGCACTAATTAATGCTTTTTTGAGAATTGTTGAAAGACAGAAAAATATCAAGAAAAGGCAATGACCGTGTTACAATGAAATATTACTGCAATAATGCTTCCTTGAGACTTACAAATCATGAGGTCTGTGTTGAAGTTAAAGACCTTGTGTGATTATGTCAACATGAATGCCTTATAAATAAAGAAATAGATCGTGATTTTTTACCTTCAAAATCATAGGTTATTTTGGTACAATTCCTCCATATTTCTTGATTACTTCTTATTGAGTCACCTCCGTATTATTTCCTTCATGATCCTTGATACTATTCAAAAGATCACATTCTTCTTTACCACTGATCATTTCCTTCATGATCCTTGAAACTATTCAAAATATCACATTGTTCTTTACCATTAATCTCCTTGGTCTCTGCCATGTTCTTGTTTTTTTAGTATAGCTGATATGAAAATTATGTAGAAATAATATGGAGGTTGCAGGATTTTTGTTGGAAGTACAATGTTTTTGGACACATTATTTTATCTGGAAGTCAATTTTTTGAAGAATGTTCAAATTATCAATTTCAATTTAATATGCTTGTCATTTTAAGAAAGTGAAAAATCATTCTAATAAGATTATCATGATTTTTGTTTTAGCTTTAAATTTGCAAATGCAATGCAGGCATGAAAATAGTTACATATTATCGTCATGCATGGAATTAGATTGAGTCATCCAAGCATTGCAATTCCATTGAAGTTTCTAGCATGAGGATAGGTAGAGACAGGAGAGTAGCGAGACTCACAATACGCTGTCACTGTGACTCGACTGGTATTTATTTGGACATAATAGTAGGTAGTAATTGCAAATAGTAGGAAGGTAAGGTAGAGTTAATTGCGGTGCAAAAAAATTAACTCAAAGTATCACTTGGAATAACCTTTTGCTGTAACATTTTCCAATAGCTTCATCAACCCTTTAGGAGTTGGATCCTTTGTTGGCCCAAGGCTTTGAGGCTTGCAAGGTGTTGAGAAAGCTTATAGCGACATGCTCGTAAGTAATGCACGTCACATATTTGTACTCCGCCTTCGAACTAAGAATAGTGATTTGAGAGGAAGAAATAATAGTTGCATTGTTTAATAAGGACGGCAAGGAAGGTGTACATTAGGATTGGATTTCAATTCAAAGATGATTATCCCACCCATCCATCAAGGCACATATCTCTACTCATCCCAAGGCACCATTAGCAAGCCTCGAGTGCACCATACTTGGCCAACAAACACAACCGCAACATATAGTCCAATATTCAAAACTATTCCCATCTAGGTAGCCAGGAAGAGACGTAGTAAAAGAGGATCCTATCCACAACAAGAAATGAAAAGATAAACGGGAATTTCTTGCGAACTGAGAATATTGATTTGACGGGAAGAAATAAAAGAGTTTATAATTGCATTGTTTAATAAGGAGGACAAGGAAGGTATACATTAGGATTGGCTTTCAATTCGAAGTTCATTATCCCACCCGTCCATCAAGGCACATCTCTTTACGCATCCCAAGGCACCATTGGCAAGCCTCAAGTGCACTAGACTTGGCCCACAAACACAACCACGACATATAGTCCAATAGTCAAAACTATGCCCATCTAGGTAGCCAGGAAGAGACGTAGTAAAAGAGGATCCTATCCACAACAAGAAATGAAAAAATAAACGGGAATTTCTTGCTATACTCTCTAATTGAAAGGTGGACTTATTCTTGCTATACTCTTCGGGAAGTAAGTGGACCTTATTTTACCATAAGAGTAGCTTTATGCTACAAGTGCTAAAGACGCCAAACATCTAAGTTTTCTACCTCTAATTTTTCATGGTCTGCTATAGAAGGAAATATGGAAACTTGTTCTCAAGACCATTGTTTTCCGTCCAATAAGCTTGAAGGGGCGTAGCGATGTGTGTGTTTTTTTCAATTTGTATAGGTGTTGGCTTTCCCGCACTGGATGGACTTATCCGTTGTACTTCTCCATTGGACTTCACCAATGAGTGATTTGATCATAATTTAAAAGTATTGAAAAAAATAAAATATATGCTACTTCTTTTCGTGACCCAATAGAGACGTCAAGTATATCTCTACATACTCCCCATTAAAGTTACCATTTCCTAAATCATGTAACGTCTCTTCTACATTGTCCTGGTCATTATATCTACTTCTTGAACCATAATGATTTCTAATCGGCGAACTTTCCCATTCCTTATGCTTGGGTTTTTCATGCTTGAAGCCCTTGAATCTACCTCTACCTCCACCCTCATTGCTTTGTGTTTCTCACTATCGGCCATCCCTTTCATTGGCAACAAAAATCTAGGATTTGGGGACACTAAATTGCCTTTCATAGAAGTAGGGAATGATCCCCAAGATGTTGTCTACCGCCGCATGGCATTCTGTCCAGTTCCCAAAAAGAAAAGGGCCAAGTGATCCATATATCAAATTAACCATCTTGCAACAAGCATCGGATAAAAGAGACTTGAATATATCTACACCACCCACTACTCAAACTACTTTTATGGATTGTCACGTCTATTTCTCTTTGATTTGTGAATGAATGACAGGGACCTTATTCAAAGGAAGAGGTATAATGATGAACATTTAAAAAATAAACATTGTTTTCCAATTTAACGATGTTTCTTGATACCTGCCCCTTAATAAATTGGTGAGATTTATAAAAATTGTGACACAAAAATACACCAAAGTTATATAATGCAGGGAGTTAATTGAACATAATCATTCTGACAGGCCCATGGTTTCTATTTATTTTGGAAATTCAAGAGATGTGTATGAAATTAAGAGATGGGCACTAAATTGATCGATGTATCATTATATGCGAAACATAAATACACAACCAAGAGATATAAGTGAAACTCACGTTAAAAAGGTTTTGTAAACATAGCTATGTAGTTTGGCGCTTAAAATCAGGTCCTAGTTTAAATGGATTTGTCAATCTCAAGCCATTATACTTATCTGACCTCGAACTCCATGTTAGATAGGTGTATTTGAATTAGGGAAAAATACCCAAGTTTAAATTAAGATAAATTCATGCAAACATTACTTGTCCAGGCCTCAATTGCTTGGGGACCTTGGTTATGAGATTTGTTAAACCAATGCACCCATAAAACTTGGTTAACAAAATAGTGGCATTCTCTTGCGACTCTGTTGTCCTTATCTAGTGAACGTAGGGTCGAAGAACACAAAATTCCCTGCAACCCTTTCGCAAGAATCTACAACCATTGCAGCTAATCCTCATTATTATATGAATATATGACAAAAGAAAACAAGCTTAAATGGATTTGTCAATCTCAAGCCACTATACTTATACGACCTCAAACTCTGGATCTGGTGTATTCGAATCAGGGAAAAATACCCAAGTTTACATTAAGATAAATTCATGCAAACGTTACTTTTTCAGGCCTCAATTGCTCGGGGGCCTTGGTTGAGGGCCTTGGTTATGAGATTCGTTAAAAAAACGCATCCATAAAACTTGGTTAATAAAATAGTGGCATTCTTGTGTGGCTCCGTTCTCCTTATCTAGTGAAGCCAGGTTCGGAGAACACATAATTCGCTTCAACCTTTTCACAAGACTCGAAAATCATTGTAGCTAATCCTCATTATTATATGAATAGATGACAAAAGCAAACAAGCACAGACAACAATACTAGATATATTATACTTTCAAATTTCAATCACTTTCTCATACCATGGAGAAACCATTGACAAATGAAAAGAAATATGAATATTAACTTGCACATATACGAGAAGGCATAACCAAGAGTATGTAGATCTTTGAATAAACAACAAGTCATGCAAGTTTGCTTGCAATATAATATTTAATGCGTTGGGGTTTCAATTTTCGACTGCGTGATTGACGCGTTCGTGGGGCTGAGTAACCCTCAATTACCACGACATTGTTTGACCCAAAAAAGGACATTCAGATGTGTATCAGTGGACGCCACTTCTATTAGGGCATGTTCCCATGTTATGGCAATGAAAACAGTTTGGTGGTCCTACTTTCATGTCCAGTTTGTCACATTGATTTTCCACAAGCATCCTTCTGATTTTTTTGTTTTGTAACTCCACAAGTGTACTTCAAATGGTTTATTTATTTGGTATTTTAGTTTGGTTTACTTTATGTTATTTTATAATAAATATTATTGTATATTATGAGTGGTTATTTTGGAATTATCAATAATTATTAATTATTAGGTTCATGGTAAAATTTAACTTTTATTAATATTCTTTTAGTAATGTAAATGAACTAAAGGTTAGAATTTAATTTGAGAAAACAAATGTGGTTTTTTCCTTTTAATTAAATTGATTAATTAAAAAATGCCATATGAATATGAGTAATGCGTTTTTGTGCATGCAGTATTAGCAAACCATGATATTGACACATAGTATTGCAACATAGTCTATTTACATGTTAAGGTTATCATTTCATATGATACTTATTTGTATAATATATTTTAATTAATCAATTTAATTGAAAATTTCAAAAAAGGGCATAGCTATTTTGTAGAATCTCAATTTTTTATTAATAAATGTTAATAAGAATATTATGTTAAATCCACAACATCAACCTAGTAATTATTAATGATTAAATTAAAACTTATGAAGCCTCATTTCAAAATAAACATGAATATAGATAATGTAACCATTTCTATTGAGAGAAAGATTAATCTTCTTATAAAAACAACTATTTTGTTTCAAAATTTAATAGATATTGGATTTTTTTGCTCATTAGTTTGATTCATGGATTTTTTTTTATTTTTTTTAATTTAAAATTTAGATAGAATTTGTAAAGAAGGTAAATGTAAATTATAAACTAACTTGAACTTTCCAGAAAAATTTCAAAGATGAAATGATTTATATATTTCAAAATATGTTTAAATAAGAAAAAAATTGGTTGAAAAAAGCACATCCATAACTGAACTAACTTAAACTTTTCAAAAAAATATTAAAGATAAATTGATTTATAATTAAATAGCAAAAATAAAATCTGACTAAAAATATTTAAAAAAAAAAAAGAAGCAAAAAAAATAAAAATTAAACTCTGATGTTGGATTTTTTCCATGATAGTTTGATTCATCCTTTTTAATTAAAATTTAAATAGAATTTGTAAAGAGTAAATGTAATTCTAAACTAACTTGACTTTTCCAAAATTCAAATAAATTGATATAATATTTCAATAGAATTTAAATAAGAAAAAAACTGGTTTAAAAAATGAATTGATTTTATATCCAAATTGATTTTTATATTTCAAAATATATTTAAATAAAAAAAAACACCAGCTAAAAGGCCCACATTCATGAAGATCACATAATCAAAAAATTAACTTGTTGCACCTGGGTTTTACAGTCACTTTAAAGAATCAAAATAACAATCTTTAAAAGTAACAGAATTTAGAAAATGTTTTCATCACTCATTCTGTATAATCACATTGTGTATGGTTATCCGAAGAAGAAGATGCATCATCAAAGAAGCTAGGCATCTCTTGCACTTATCCCCGCAGGATAGTTGTTGTAAATTCAATGGCTTGTCAACAAGATTCATTCAAACCCAAAAGCTGCTTTAAAAGGCTCTACTCATGGGCATATTCAGAGCATATTGGTAGAGTTTTTGTTATTTAAGTTAGGCATACAATCAAGAATGTTAATACGGAATGACAAACATTCAAGTCATGAAACGAAAACGTTATAAATTAAGTAGTTTGTCCAAAAGATTCCAGTCATATTGGTAGATTTTTTGTTATTGAAGGCATACAATCAAGAATGTTAATACGGCATGACAAACATTCAAGTCATGAAACGAAAACGTTATGAATTAGGTAGGCAGCTTGTCCAGAGGATTCAAGTCATGAAACCAAAACACAAAATTTAAATATGCATAAGAAAATTTTCAAGGTATGCATGTAACGAAAATGAGTTTTGATCTTTTTAATTCCATAACAAGAAGTGTAACCACAGTGAGTTTTGATCTTTTTAATTCCATAACAAGAAATCCACCTGAATAAAAAGAGTCACAACAGTGATGATTGTAAACATTGGCCCATGAACGTTACAGCGTGGAAAATAAAAAAAATACATTTACAGAACAATAAGACACACATATATCGACATTCTATATTCTGAAATTCGGTAAACCTTATTCCCATTTTGAAACATTTTATGTTTCCATAGTCAAGAAAACTCATATGTCAGTGCTCGCAAAAATAATAGCTTGCAAAAAACATTTGAATTTATGAAAGCAAAATGTTTGTCAAAAAAAAGGTCGAATGAGAACTTAAGAAAAAACAAACCACAAACCTGTTCAGAAAACTTAACAAAGCTAATAAGATTTTTAATTCAACCGTGAAAATAGTTATGATAAGATTTGTAATCTTATGGTTGCAAATATTTCAATCATCTAACATCACATCAAATGTAGCTTAAGAAGACAGCGAACACTCTAGCAGCGTTCTTCCTAGAAAGAAGGCATAATAATTAAAATATTTGAATAATTATTAAATAATTTTTTTAGGTTAATTAGTTCAATTTTTATTATTATGGTCTTATTCTAATTAGGTTTTAAATTTGTCTGGAAAATCATTGAAATTTCAGCACAATTTTGATAAAATTGAATAGAATTTTTTGTAAATTTATGTTACAGTGGTCAAGCTTCAAAATTTTAAATATCTGCAAAAAATTTTAATAGTGCTGAATCTATTTCCACCGAACTTCAAGTTTTTAGATGCCTACAAATTTTTTTGATAATACAAATTCAAACCCTCACTGCGAACAAATTCTACCATTTTGGCGTTGCCGGCAAATTTGCTCTAATTATTATGCTTGTCGTTGCCGGCAAATTTGCTTTAATTTGCCCTTCCTCAGAATGCCATTATTATGTTGTAAAGTAACTCGATACATCGACGACTCATGGAAAACTTGAGAATCTCCCTCTCTTAATATACGGTTTACCGAAAAAACAAAAAAATCACATCAACCACTCGAGGAGACCTTGAACATCTCTCTCACTTTAATACAGAGGTCGCTGAAAAATTAATGGAGTTGTCTATAATGCGATTTTTTGGAGATTCCGGTGAAGGAATCCGGTTAAGAAATTGAGGTTAAATCTTGATTTGTTGCAGTTAAAATGGTTTTTTAACTGCATATTTGGATTCAGCACCCTGAAAAACCCCTAGAACTCTTTGATTGTGCAGAAACTAACTATCAAACCCAGAAAAACTTTCAAAAAGTCGCATTATAGACAACTGCACTGAAGAAAAAATCTATTTTTTTAATTGTAAGAGTCTACACAATGGAAAATTTAATATATTTTTAATATGAAGTGTCTAAATTTATTCGGAATACCTACGGTGTCATCCATAATATATAATTTTTAAAGCAGTTGTCTATAATGCGACTTTTTGGAAGTCTTTCAGGCGGGTTTTTCTGGTCAAAATCCGGTATCAATTTATTGGAATCTCAATTTTGATAGCTAGTTTCTATAGCTAGTTTCTGCACAATCAAAGCGTCCCAAGGGTGTTTCAGGGTGCTGAATCCAAATATGCAGTTAAAAAACCATTTTAACTGCAACAAATCAAGATTTAACCTCAATTTCTTTCACCGGATTCCGTCACCGGAATCTCAAAAAGCCGCATTATAGACAACTCCATTTTTAAATGTAAATATCTACAATGGAAAATTTAATATATTTTTAATATCAAGTGTCTAAATTTATTCAAAACACTGACGTGTCACCCATCGACCTCACTGTGCTGCACGATGTCCTACACAGTGAATGAATAAAATAAAAAACTTTTACCATAACGGTAGAGTCCGAGATTGACCGAAGTTGCGTCACCATGTCGGATTCTATTTTCGTGTTGTCCTCCCTCATTCCATATTTCGTTTGGTTAGAATACTTCGTTTGATTTGCATCCATACTCTCATCCCGCACTTCAATAAACAACTTTATTCGGAGATACGCAGCTCATAACAAACGCCATTATTATGTTGTAATGTATCTCGATACATCGATGACTAATGGAAAAATTGAGAATCTCCATCGATTTAATACAGTTCACCGAAAAAAAATTACATCAACCACTCCAGGAGACCTTGAACATCTCCCTCACTCCCAAAAAAAAAATAATTACCTCCCTCACTGTAGCCCCTCAACTGCGCTGGAAAGATATATATATATATATTTTAAATGTAAGTGTCTACACCATGGAAAATTTAATATATTTTTCATATCAAGAACACCAACGGTTTCACCCATCCACATCATCCATATCACTGTGCCACACGATGTCCTACACAATGAATGAATAATATAAAAAACTTTTACCATAAAGGCCGAGTCCGAGTTTGACCGAAGTTGCGTTACCGTGTCGGATACTATTTTCGTGTTGTCCTCGCTCATTCCATATTTGATTTGTGGTTAGAATACTTCGTTTGATTTGCACCCATGCTCTCATCCCGCACTTCAATAAACAACTTTGTTCGGAGATACGCCGCATTGCGTTCATGGTGGTATTGAGAGCACTGATGGCGGAAGTTGCCCGCTTCTCATTGCTGGTCACTATGGTGGTGATGATCATTATTACAGTAGCCCTAGCAGCCGACGATGCCAAGTATCCAGTGGCTGGCGCAGGGTGCAAGAACATTCAAACTCATAGGTATGTTAATGTTACAGAGTTTCGGAAAAATCTGAATGCTGTTTTCGCATCACTCCGCTCAACTTTATCCTCAGACAGTTTCGCAATTTCAACTGAAGACTCTTTCGCGGTATCAACGGATCCTGTCTATGGTCTCGCAGTCTGTGAAAAGTATTTAACCGTCCCCCAGTGCATAGAATGTTTCACAGAAGCAGCAACAAAAATAAAAGCCCACTGTCCCATATCTAACGGTGCTCGGATTCTTCTGGACGGTTGTTTCCTCCGCTATGAAAATTCTAGTTTTTATGGTGAGGGCTTGGGGGCTGGGTTTTCTAACAGCTACTGTTCCTCCACAAATGACACAGATCCACAGACGTTCTCTGAAAGAGCCCACCTGTTGGCCACGCAACTCATAACCAACGCATCAACAAATAACAGTTATGCCGTTGGCTCCATTAATGGCTCCTTATATGGTCTCGCTCAGTGTTGGCCATCCGTTATGAGTAGTAATTGCCAAAGATGTTTTAAAGAAGCTCAAAATAAATTACTCGGCTGTATACCCCACCGTGAAGGTCGAGCCCTCGAGGCGGGCTGTACCATGCGCTACTCAAATTATTCGTTTTTCACCAATATGCAGACTTCATGTAAAAAAACTTTGAGATTTGCGGCAACTATTTGCTGTTTCATTATACTATAACATGTATGTTTGTTGATTCTTCTGTTTTCGTTTCAACTGCAGCATCGACGAAAAAGAAAACATCGAAATTAGTGCCTGTATTGCTAGGAAGCGTTGGGGGAACGGCTCTAATTGCGGTACTGTGCTTGGTGTTCTGGCAACGGAATAGGCATTCCAAGAGCTCTTCTCGAGCAGGTGATTATATATGATTGAATAAATGCTTCCATGCTGCATCCCGCTGTGCTAATTAACTCGGTCGTATCCAATCGTTATGAGAAAATTGTTGTTTTGATACTCTGAGCAGATGAGAATTTAGTTGCAAGGGGAAATTTCGGGCAAATTTTTTTCAATTACAAGGTTCTCAGAGATTCAACTAGGAACTTTGACAGAAACAACATGCTTGGCAAAGGAGGATTCGGTGAAGTTTACAAGGTATAATATCAAACATGGATTTGATGCGTTTTCTCAATTATTTGGATTGTTTGGAGATTAATTGTAAATAGTTTGATGATGAGCAGGGAAGACTTCCAGATGGGAGGGTTGTTGCTGTTAAGAAACTGAATGGAAGGCACACTACTCAAGCTGCTGAGGAATTCCTATTTCTGAAGGAAGTGAAGCTCATCAGCAGCGTCCGTCACCGTAATCTTGTTCGTTTACTAGGATGTTGCACACGAGGGCACGAACGCTTGCTGGTTTATGAATTTATGTCAAATAACAGTCTTGACAAGCATTTGTTTGGTCGGTTGCTCTCATGAATTCTATTATTTTCACCATTCATGCTGTTTACAGATATCGTATACACTCGTTGTAACATCATAACATGTATTGAGGCTTTGGAATATTATTGTTGGCGGTCTACAGGAGAAATAGAAACTACTTTGAGTTGGGAAACCCGTTTAAACATTATAGTGGGCACAGCTAGAGGCCTTGCATATCTCCACGAGGATTCCAACGTTCGCATCATACACAGAGATATCAAATGTGCAAATATACTACTCGATGACAGATTTTATCCTAAAATAGCAGATTTTGGATTGGCTAGACTCTTCCCAGAAGGCGAAACCCATGTTTCTACCAAAGTAGGAGGAACACTGTAAGTTATCTATTTTATTTAGTAACTATTTTCAGAAGATATCCTTGAGGTTTTGAATCCAGGAATTAGTTTGTAGCCTTTGAAAAATTGGTATAATGCAGAGGCTACATTGCGCCTGAGTATGCCGTCCATGGGCAATTAAGTGAAAAAGCTGACGTTTATAGTTATGGGATCGTGGTTCTTGAGATCGTAAGCGGGAGAAAGTGCCTGGACGCAAGACTGGAGGCCCCTCTGCAGCCTCTTCTGGAACGGGTGCGTTTCTGTTTTAAAGAATTGTCCCCTTGATACTTATATAACGATAAGTTCTAATGAGATAGGTAGGGATCCTTTACTGTTATATTTGGTATCAACTAATTATATTAATAATGAAAACATCGCGATGTCTGGTTGTTTAAATCCTGCCTCCTCAAAACCTACCCAGATTTCTAGCGTAGACCTAATCTCTAATTGGGTAAAACCATTCACTTAAGTCATCTCATTTTCGGTAGATTTCAGGCATATGGAAAGATGAAGAGAATTAGAATTCTCTTGATTTATTCTTTTAATTTAATTTTATAATTAAGCTTAATTTTAAATTTTAAAAAAATAAATAAAAACATAATTATAATTCACCAAACCTTAATATCTCAGAGCGTAGATATTAATCTCACCTATAATCACTCTAGTAAACTCGAATACCCAATTTGAAGGGTCAGCTATTTGCTTTTCACACAGAAATCAACAGTAATCTCAAGTACCCAATTTCAACCATCAGCTATTTGCTTTTCACACAGAAATCAAAGTATACAGGATACACAGAATTTCAGTCGATTGAAAACTCTAATCTTTATTTTTAAAAGCTTCGAACCTTCACATCCCAGTGCTGTGATACTCGAACTTTTATCCTAGGTGTATAATCACTTCAATAATCTCAAATACCAAGTTTCTAACATCCTCCTATTTGCTTTTCACACAGAAATCAAGATACACACCCAAGAAAAAAAACAATGGGAAGTTATTAATATATTCAAATTCTAATCAATATAATTTAAAAGGTATATCTATTTAAAATGGATCAAAATTTAATATCTGTGTGTAAAGAAAGATCCAACTAACTTTTATGTTACTTATAATCATTTTAATATTCTCAAATAACCAATTTCAAACATCAGCTATTTACCTTTTTCACTTACACCATGTAAAACTCATTAATTACTACAATCATTTTAATAATCTCAAATGCCCAACTTTACTTATTAGCTATTTATTTTTCACTTACCTATAACTATTTTAACAATCTCAAATACCCAATTTCAAACATCAGCTATTTACTTTTCACCTACACTATATACAACCCATTAATTATTAGTCATTTCAATAATTTCAAACACCCAATTTCAAGAGCCCACTCTTTTCATCTTACATGTTTACCCTGTAATTCCATTCATTAGTTGACTGGATATAATCGCCTCAATAATCTAAAAAATACCAATTTTAAACTCTACATCTTTGCTTTTTTACCTGTAAAACTCATTATCATATATATTATTAAAAAAATAAATGTATGAAACATTAATAAATATGAATTTTCATGATTTATTTTAAGTTACAGTGAATTGAATAATTTTAAGTAGAAGTAAAAACGAATAAATTTTAATAATGGTAAAAAAGTAATTATACAGATTTATTAAGGTTAGCCTCCACCAAATTTATGTAAAATTTTTACAAATACGCACAATACTCACACAATTTAAGTAGGAGAATTATTTATGTGGTTAATTTTCCAGCAACTTTAAAATTGAAATGTGAAGATTAAAAAAATGATAACTATTAAATACATACACACCATTAAATTTGAAACCTTTCTTCCAATTCCAAAATATACATACTTAATTACAACGTTTATATCTTCTGCAACTCCAAAACTATGGCCTAAACTATATACATATATATATAAAAATATAAAAACGTTGACCAGGCAGAACTGTTTATTATTTTTGTTTGAAATACAATTACAACATATCATCGAAATAAGGAAAGGTCCAAACCTATTACTTAAAGGAAACGAATTTTTCATTGTTGAAATTCTAGAGGCGAAAATAAGTTTTCGTCTTCTGCATCCGTTTTTACCAATGCTTTATAACAGGGCTATAACTTGTTAAAAAACAATTGATCAGTAAGTAAGACCATGTATTTCTAATTTATTTTCAATCTATTTTTTGTCCTTGGCAACAGGAGAGGCTTGTTAGAAAGAATTTCATTTTTCAAATTCTTACTGCGAGAAAAACTTAAAGCATGTGTTACATGATTTAAATTGTAAAACGAACCAGATAATCCATTCCACCCGATGTTTATCACTGCTTTAAAGACCAAGTAAATTGATTAATAAGCTAGACTATGTCAATATCATCTCAGATGCTTCCGAATAGTAATCTTAATGATATTTGAAGGGGTGTAATTACAACATCCAAAATTAGCACCTTGAAATAGATCTTCCTATTCTAACATAGGCGTATTACGTCTAATTTGTTCTCTATGTTCGAATATACGAGACTTGCTAGAAGTTATTTTGTATTCCATCCAAACTTACCAACTAAAAATGCATTCGTTTAAATTCTGACCACATTTTTATATCCAGGTTATGGGCTTTAGAATCAAAGGCTAGTTATTTTGTATTCCATCCAAACTTACCAACTAAAAATGCATTCGTTTAAATTCTGACCACATTTTTATATCCAGGTTATGGGCTTTAGAATCAAAGGCTCCAGTCATAGATAGTCATAGATAAACATTAATCAGTGGTTCGCTATAGAATATTGTATTTTGAAATAAAAAATATGTGTACACTTATAAGACAAAGCTTGCCAGAGTACAAGGTATAGAATTGCAAATGCCTGTGAGAACATTGGATATTGAAATGCAGGGAGCATGTGTCGACTCTTCCAACGCTCTCGTAGCTTGAAATCTTCCCCTTAGTCATCTTGCAAATCAACTACAAGCAATATTGCATTTTACTTGGTCAAGTAAAAGGGTTAGGCTCATCTCTCCACATATGGTTTCGCTATGCTATCCATTGTTTTATGACAATTCGTATGAAATAAATACAGGGCCTCATTTAGATAATCGCACCGATATCAATAACATTAATTAATTACAACCATGGCAGTTTATTAACCGCATTGTTACTTTTCACACTACTAGTTGGCTGCCGTGGGAACCAGCCACCGAGAAGTAGAGAATGTACCAATACATGTAGCTTGTTAATGGTTCAGCTTGTTAGGGATATGGGCATTCACCACTCGCCCCTCGTTAATTAAAGCTCCATATGAGAAGGTGACAAGGGCGATTAGCGAAGGGGCTTGGAATCTTTGGAACAAGTACTTGCTAAGGCATGACGCTACGTCCATGGTCACGGGGTTTATAGACATCCAACTCCAGCCCAGCATCCTCCTCATGATGATTCCGACTTAGCATAAAATGGCCTCTCCCATTGCCTTTTATATATGCGATGGGTAGCGGAGCATATCAATATCGGGAGGTGTAGACAGAGAACCAGACGAAAGAGTTGTAAATATTAGGGAAACAATGGATTACAGGGTACCTGTTCTAGCTTATGCAGTGAAGCAACCCACGAAAAAGACAGAGGAAGCAGAGCCAACGAAACACCAGGGAAAGGAAAAGGGTAGAGATGTCAACCCAACACCGCCTAGGCACATAGGCAAAGGAAAAACCCCCTCATGCAAGGGCCATAAATGAACCACCCCAGAGGAACTCAAACTAGAGGTAGAAATAGCACAAGGCTTCAATGGCTGACATAAGGCCACTGCAATTCACAAGCCGGGTAAACCGGAGGAAATTCATGCACGCAGAGCTGCCACTAGAAGATACAAATATTTTCAGGAAGCAGGACCACCAGGTAGTCTTTGAGCCTAGATCTATACGGGCATACGATGGAAATATTAGCCTATCCTATGTATTCGACATCAGACGAAAACAATCCTTCATTGAATGACATAGAGGAAGCGTTACCATAACTCAACAAGAAGTACACTTCGGGCTTCAAAATCAATCCCCCATCCCTCATTGAGTAGCATAGAGGAAGTGCTGTCCCAACTCAACTACAAATACCACTTCTTACTCTTGAATACCTTGACATTGGCTTGTTAGGGCTTGTAGGTGAGTGGTGTAGGCGGTTGACGTCGACTGACAGCCGCTCGGAGCATAGCAATTTCAGGAGGGGTAGACAGAGAACCAGACAAAGGAGCTCCAAATGCTAAGGGAACAATGGATTACAGATTGCCTGTTCTAGATTATGCAGCAGAGCATCCCCACGAAGAAGAAAGAGCAAGCAGAGACAACGAAACAACAGGGGAAGGAAAAGGGTAGAGAGGTCAATCCAACACCACCTAGGCACATAGGCAAATGAAAAACCCCTTCATGCAAGGGCCATCAATGAACCACCCCCAGAGGAACTCAAACCAGAGGTAGAAATGTGGAGGCTCAATATATAGCACAGGGCTGGCATAAGACCGCTACAATTCACAAGCTGGGCAAACTGGAAAAAATTCATGCACGCAGAGCTGCCACTAGAAGATACAAATATTTTCAGGAAGCAGGACCACCAGGTAGTCTTTGAGCCTAGATCTATACTGGCATACGAAGGAAATATTAGCCTATCCTATGTATTCGACATTAGACGAAAACAATCCTTCATTGAATGACATAGAGGAAGCGTTACCATAACTCAACAAGAAGTACACTTCGTGCTTCAAAATCAATCCCCCATCCCTCATTGAATAGCATAGAGGAAGTGCTGTCCCAACTCAACTACAAATACCACTTCTTACTCTTAAATACCTTGACATTGGCTTGTTAGGGCTTGGAGGTGAGTGGTGTAGGCGGTTGACGTCGACTGACAGCGGCTCGGAGCATAGCAATTTCAGGAGGGGTAGACAGAGAACCAGACAAAGGAGCTCCAAATGCTAAGGGAACAATGGATTACAGATTGCCTGTTCTAGATTATGCAGCAGAGCATCCCCACGAAGAAGAAAGAGCAAGCAGAGACAACGAAACAACAGGGGAAGGAAAAGGGTAGAGAGGTCAATCCAACACCACCTAGGCACATAGGCAAATGAAAAACCCCTTCACGCAAGGGCCATCAATGAACCACCCCCAGAGGAACTCAAACCAGAGGTAGAAATGTGGAGGCTCAATATATAGCACAGGGCTGGCATAAGACCGCTACAATTCACAAGCTGGGTAAACTGGAAAAAATTCATGCACGCAGAGCTGCCACTAGAAGATACAAATAGATGAAGATTCCGCTTACATCTTCCTGAATACAGGGTTTTCAAGAAGCAGAACCATCAGGTAGTCTTTGACCCTAGATCTATACTGGCATACCAAGGAAATATTAGCTTATCATATGGATTTTACCTAGAGAAAAACAATCCTGCATTGAAAGACACGGAGGAAGCGTTATCACAACTCAACGACATGTACCACTTCTTCCTTAGAAACAATACCCCATCCCTCATTGAATAGCATTGAGGAAGCGCTGCCCCAGCTCAACCACAAATGCCACTTATTACTTCTAGCTGTCCGGAGCTGAGAGCATGCTCCACCTCATTGGAGAGAACTCCCAACCCACCATTTCGTTGCACAAGAAGATGAAGCCAGGTAGAAGCCCACATTCCCCTCTATCTCTAAGGCCTCAATGTGTATGTTTTATTTCTAGTTTGATCATACCATAGGATTTAGTGGCTTGGGGCCAAGTTATATCCAAGCGTAGCCTGTTTTGCCTGTGTTAAGATTTAGTGAGCCCAAGCTTACTCACTATTGTTCTCTGGTTTCTATTAGGATAGAGTGACCGAGTTACAGGTGCAATACATATGCAAACTTATCAATTTTGTATATGATATTATTTAATTAGTTGAACAGAATTAATTGTGTTTAGTTGAACTGAATTAGTTATGAGTGGTTGGTTAGGAATTGGTTGCATGAGTTTCCTATATAAGTGTAATGTAATTGAACAAAGAAATTAATCAAGTTGTGTGAGCTTTGTCTCACTTTTGCCTGGATTCTGCCTGTCTATTTGCTGTAGTTTCATGTTTTAATTTGGTATCAGAGCTCAGAGCTCTTTTGTCTGCTCTTTGATTCTTGTTAGCATTCCTGCCCGTTCTCTGAGGCACGTCACCATCCTGAGCTTGAACTTTGCAGTGCAAATTCTTTCTCGCTTGAAAGGAGGCACTGTTGCATTTTCTGCACGTCTTTCTCGACTGAAAAAAAAAACCCGATTTCAGTATCAGTGCACCCACTGGAGCGGCCTGAAGCTATTTTGTGCCTCTGCGGAAGCGACGGTTTCTTCTGGCAAATCATATCGACGACCAGCACAGCTGCTTCCCGTGCTTCTTGCTGCCCGACTCTGCACCTGCTGCGAGGCCAGACGTAACAGATTACGGATTCAGTTTATGATTTCAGGTATTTTTTTGCTCGTTGTTGTTTCTTTGTTCAGCCGCTCGATCTGCTATTCTGTTGGGGTTTTGTGTGACCTTCTGCCTCGCTGTAACGAAATTTATTGCATTCATCCATGCGACTGGTATCATTTTAGTGTAAAAATCTCTGTGTATTTTCCCCCCCCGAGCTTCCTTCCGGCCTCTTCGTTTATTCTCCCCATTCGCAGTTTGCATATGTGGGTTTATAACAGCGTTTCGGCTTCTTGACAGTCAATGGGCATTTGCGTTTGATTGCAAGGTATAAGGGTTTAGGGCATTTTGTGTTGGTGGATTGATCTAGGGAGGTTGCAAACTTGCCCAAGTTTTGAGGGTCTGCAATTTGTTTGGTGAGCTGTGCTGAGGTTGTTCATCCAGGCGACTGTCATCTTTTTTGAACCTGAAATTTTCTTTTGAATTTGGTCATTGGTGGAGAGATGGCTAATCCCCTTGCAGATTCATATTTAAATGAGTCTACAAAACTTGATGGAGAAAATTATGTCAATTGGAAATTT
>APFE030756461.1:0-20481 GCA_000404065.3 Pinus taeda
ACTTACGAGTATAGGCATGAGCATATTTGAACAATGTGGGCTAATAGAAGTTGGTCTGCATAACCTTGTCTGAAGTTGTGTTACCCACAAAGTGTCCCTTGGCTGATCCATCGTGGAGATCATGCATTAGTTTCTCTGAATCACGTGCTTCCAACTATCTAAGCAAAACTCTGTTATGGTGCTTCCTAAAAACCACCCCATAGACCAACTGATAAGATAATGCTTTTAACCTGAGTTCCCTCTTCTGTCGTGTGGATAAGTGAGAGGGAAAGGTGTGATGCTCAAGATACTGGCACACATATGTGTACCAAGAGCTCACAATGGTAATGGGGGAAGCTCACTCAACATTGTACATTTCGATTTCATGCTCCCAACCGGATGAATCTTCTTATTTCACATCTACTGCTTCAGTTGCTAATTGTAAATAATTGTGGTCCTTAATTGTATGAACTGGATTGAATTCTAAGTCATATTCCTATAAAACAATCATCCATTTTTTATGTAGGAACATTTGGCTTAGAAATATCATTGTATTTTAGTAGACATAGGGGGTCTTGTGTTTCAAGGAAGTTGGTTTCCTTTGCATAAAATTAATGTAATTCTAATGTTTTTGAGTGATTTTTTGAGAGTGGGATCTAATTAAGTATTGAGAGGCATATTGTAAATGTTCTCGAATGAAGGGGAACATGAGAGAATCTGGATAGTTGAGAGTTCATGGGGATTGATAGATTTGGAAATTAATTGTAGATCTTAAATTAGGAATTAGTTCATGATTTATGGGATTGAGAGGATTCTTAGGGTTTAGTTGAAATTATTAAGGATCTGAACCAAAATGCGTTACAAAACCTTCTATATAAGTATAAGCCTAAAAGGCATAGAGAGAGTTAGTTAGAGAGTTAGGAATTAGAGGAGTTTGATTGTAAGCCTACGGGAAGATAGGGAAACATAGGCCACTGATATTGGAAATCAGGCCTGAAAGAAGAAACTATGTAAATACTTGTTTACGAATATAAAAATTTGATTCCAAACCTTTGTGGCGTACATATGTGATTAAATTGTAATTATTTATAAACGAAGTGTTTTTGGATAAGATATGTGTGTGCAAACGAAATCGAGAAGGACAGAGCTGCAAGATAGCATACATAGAAAATTCAAGGTTAAACAGTTCTAATGATGGACTGTAATTAAGCTCAGGACGGAGTCAAATGGAAGATCAATGACATAGAAAGTATCAAACAACAAAGCATGGAAACCGTTGGGTCGGCCAGATCGATGGGTAACAACGACGGAAGAGGAATGGTGGAGAGTAAACTACATGTTAGCACGTGGCCAATTTTCCAAAGGTTGAAGTGGTATCTCGCATGACCTAAAGGTTTTGATTTGAGCACGTGGCCAATTTTCCAAAGGTGGAAGTGGTATCTCGCGCGGCCTAAAGGTTGTAAGTGGTATTTCAAAATTCTACGCGATAAAACATGGAGGAAACACGTAGCACACCAAAACAAATTTTCTCGCGTGCTTCCGAATTTTTATTGGTCATGCTAGTTGGAGCGCGAGATTGCGTGATATTCGTTGGACCATGCGAGATTGATCAATAGTGGAGATTTGGGCACACAAAAGTCGAGCGGGTGAGCGATAGCCGTTGGATGGGAAGAGGTAGATCAACGGTGGAGGTTGAATGCGCTAAAGAGAGCATCGATAAATGTGCAAAGTCACGTGAATTAGCAGAATGGTAAATTAATGAAGGGTTAAATGGTTTATGTCTAATTTCTATTATACAAGGGTTATAAGAGAAATAATGTGGAATAAATATATTATGGTTAATATGCACGGGTAATAAGAGTTAACCAAAGATATTGAAGGATCGTATAGTTTCTGCTCAAAGGTTTACTAGAGTCTAGACTTTGGATAATTAAATCAAATGTTTCCGCATAGAGTTAGTGAAGGAACATTAAACCTTGATCTAAGAGAGTTTTTCCTTATTATGTGATTGAAATTCCATTGACATGAATATGACATGCATTTGTATGCATACTATGGATATTTGTGGCTAAGGCTGCATCATTTGGTATCAGAGCTGGTCAAAACTCTTTTTAATTAAAGCAAAATTGTGCAAAATGCAAGTGTGATTGTGAAAGAAAGAGGAGATCAGTTTATTTGAATCTGATAAGTAGAAGGCATGACATAAGATGAGAGTAAGTGATACTCTTAAGAAGAGATTGCAGAAGCATAAAGAAAGCAGATCAATGTTTGTTTTCTTGAGGAAAATGGAGATTCACTCGAATGTGAAGAGTGGATGGAGACTGCTTGTGAAATCATACAGGTATTGTTTTATTTAACTATGGTTTCAGTTTTGTAGGTTAAAGACAGACTAAAGATTGATAGAAGCAGACAGATAAGGAAAGTTGTGTGTGTTCTAAAGAACAAAGTGAGTGAAAGATTGGAAAAAAAAATGTGGCAGTGAACCTGAAGAATCTGGTTGAAGGTTGGACAGAGAGGACAAGAGTGTTCTCACAAGGAAGCTGAGCAGAAGAATTTTAAAGTGGCCATAGAAATTTGGTAGCAACAAGATTTTGAAAGCTTGGAATGATATTTGTTTTAAATATCATTGATATGTAGGTAACAATAATTAGTGTGGCATCTTAGCAAGAAGATCACAGCCTGAAGAGCAGTGATGAAGCAAGATAGTAAGGGTTTCTGAGAGAGAGTGGCTAGAACCTATTATTTCATTTGGGTTTGAAATACAAGAGGACAGTTGTGTTCTCAAAAGTGCAGATGAGTTGAAGTCTAGAGCATGGAGTGCTCATATGGTTCCAAAGGAGAGAACCAGAGAGATGCCAAAAGACTGAGCTCAGAGGAGAGAATCTTAGTGAGGTATCATGCAGTAGGGATGACTTTCTATTGTAGAGACTTGTGCAACTCATAGTGAGTGGGTGAAGAACTCATAGAGATGGAGAATAATATGACTACTGAGAGTCATTGTAGAGGTTCAGAGAAAACCCACAAAGTGAAGAAAGAAGATGCCAAAGCAAATGGCATATGGAGACAGATGAATCATGAATAATGTGAGAGGGAGAAGGATGAGATAATAGTCCATCTTGAAGTACTGATGAAATTGTTATAGAGGAATGAGAAATACTAGAGGTGTGGTTTTCTTATGGGAAGAAAGATAAGGTGCCATAAACTACAAAAGAGGAAAGAGCAAATGATGAATGCTCGACTAAAGGAAGAATTACTCAAAATAAATGAGTATTTGGAGGAAGACTTGAAGACTGAAGCTTCAAGTGAGGCCAAAAGGTCACATGATTTTAAATCTGATAATTTGTGTATGTTTGCAAGTGAAACATGTGAAGAAATACAATTTGTTGATATTTTCGTAAAGGCGGAAGAAGACAAGAAGAATCTAAATTATGTTCTGAAAGAAGATGAGATAGATAGGTCTCATGTAAATGCCTGTACATAGTTGGGGAAAAGTTTTACTTTTCAGCATATTGCAAGGACTGAAAGTAGAGGAAGTTTGATTCATGATGATGGCAAAAAGCAAGAAGAAGTAGGGAAGGATATCAAGAAACCAAGTGAAGGAATTGAGGATATTGAAGAGAAGATCATCGAAATATTTCTGAGTCATGTAGAGGACTTGGAACATCAGGAGGACTTGATGATTGAATCATCAAGTGAGATCATGAGGTCTTGTGGTTTTAAAACTGTCAAGTTGTGTGTGAATGTAGGTACTGCAGAAGACAAACTATCCTATGGAATTGTCTTGAGTGAAGATGAAAGTTGCCAAGAAAAGTATGATGATGACTGTCTTTCAAATGAGGATAAAGTTGAGTTATTACAGTAGAAGGAGTTCATAAATTCCTTGCTTAGTGAAGGAAATATCTTTAGTAGAGATGAGACAGTTATGTCTTATGATAAGGAGTTTGTTATTGGTAAGGACAAAGAAATTAATTTTCTTAAATGACCGAAGGAAGAGTGATGGACAGACATCTAAAACTATCACAAAGCTGGAGGATCAGAATTTTATTTTGATTGAGAATGAAGAAGTAGTGTCAGCAAGACATTATACTTGTGACAAAGAAGAAGATAATGAGGATTGTACAGAGCTTTTAGGAGAAATCCCAAGTGAGATGGAAAATTTATTGCATGAGTTAAGTCTTTTGGAGAAAAGGTTAGAAAACCAAAGAGTAAGTGTTTATATTGTAAAATCAGAGCTAAATGAGAATGAAGAAATTCACTACAGTGGACAAGACCAAGAAGACATCATTGAAGTAGATGGTGTGGTGGAGAGACTAGCTCACAGTCTCATGAATTCTTTTGATAATTTAAATCATCATACTGATGTGCTGACAAAGGAGTTAGAGGAAAACTTAGAACATCAAATTGAGATGTTTCAAGAGAAGGAAAAGGCAACGAGGCCTTATACTTTTAATTCTGATAATTGGTGTATTATTGCAGGTTGTGATGAAGATACTGCTGCAAAGACAAACAAATATTTGGCACAGGGGAATAGTCAAATGAAGCAGGAAAAGGAAGATTCCATGATAGTACTTAGCCCATGGAACAAAAACATTAAATCATTGGAAAGTAAATTTGTAGAAAAGGAGAAGAAATTAGATGTTGCAGAGGGAGAAATATTCAAGGATATTCAGGAATTTTGGGTGGACGCAATATCTATAACAGTACCTAGAGAAATCTCATGAGTAATAGAAAAAGCTAAAGTAGAAAAAGCTAAAGAAAGTAATCAAAAATTTAAATATGAATGGAAAACGTGCAGTGAGATCCAATGGAAGAGTATGTACCAGCCCAAGGATGTGCTGGAGATGGAGATTAAAGAATGATGGCAGTTGATGATGAAACTGTCCAAGTTGAGGAAAATGACAGCAGGAGGAGTGATCAATTAGAATTTGAAACTGATTGAAGAGAGGAAGATGAACCAGAAGACAACAGATATACAATAGCAACAAAGGAATAAAGCATTCAGACAACTACAAACTAAAGTTTGGGACCTTGGAGGTTTTTCTATCAACAAATGAGAACACATGATTTGGGGATCATGAATGTTTTCAACCTTGGGAATCTGATGTAGGAGCATTGAAATCAGAAATATCATTGTATTTTAGTAGACATAGGGGGCCTCATGTTTCAAGGAAGTTGGTTTCCTATGCATCAAATTAATGTAATTCTATTTTTTTGAGTGATTTTATGAGAGTAGGATCTAATTAAGTATAGAGAGGCATATTGTAAATGTTCTCGAATGAAGGGGAACATGAGAGAACCAGGATAGTTCAGAGTTCATAGGGATTGATAGCTTTGGAAATTAATTGTAGATCTTAAATTAGGAATTAGTTCATGATTTATGGGATTGAGAGGATTCTTAGGGTTTAGTTGATATTATTAAGGATCTGAACCGAAAAGGGTTACAGAACCTTTTGTATAAATGTAAGCCTAAAAGGCATAGAGAGAGTTAGTTGGTTAGAGAGTTAGGAATTAGAGGAGTTTGATTGTAAGCATATGGGGAGATAGGGAAACAGTACTGGTATTAGAAATCAGGCCTGAGAGAAGAAACTGTGTAAATACTTGTTTACGAATATAGAAATTCAATTTCAAACTTGTGTGGAGTACATATGTGATTAAATTGTAATTATTTATAAACGAAGTGTTTTTTCATAAGATATGTGTGTGCAAACGAAATCGAGAAGGAAAAGGTGCCGAGACAGCGTATATAGAAAATTGGAGGTTAAACAGTTCCAATGATGGACTGTAATTAAGCTCCGGAAGGAGTCAAACAGAAGATCAACGACATAGAAAGTATCAAACAACAAAGCACGGAAACTGTCGGATCGGCCAGTTCAATAGATAACAACGACAAAAGAGGAATGGCAGAGAGTAAACTACGTGTTAGCATTAAGGATTACTACTGATATTAAGCGCTAAACCTTTGGTTAAGCATCTTCCTTAAAGGTTTTGATTTGAGAATGTGGATAGTTTTCCAAAGGCGGAAGTGGTATCTCATGCGGCCTAAAGGCTATAAGTGGTATTTCAAAATTTTATGTGATAAAACGTTGAGGCGACACATAGCACACCAAAACAACTTTTCTCGTGTGCTTTTGAATTTTTATCGATCGTGCTGGTTGGAGCGTGAGATTGTGTGATATCAGTTGGATCATGCGGGATTGATCAATGGTGGAGATTTGGGCGCACAAAAGTCAAGCAGGTGAGTGATAGCCATTGGATGGGATGAGGTAGATCAACGGTGGAGGTTGAATGCGCTAAAGAGAGCATCGGTAAATGTGCAAAGTTGAGTGAATCGGTAGAATGGTAAATAAATGAAGGGTTAAATGGTTTATGTATAATTTCTATTATACAGGAGCTATAATAGAAATAAAGTGGAATAAATATATTATGGTTAATATGCACGGGTAATAAGAGTTAACCAAAGAGATTGAAGGGTTGTATAGTTTCCGCTCAAAGGTTTATTAGAGTTTAGACTTTGGGTAATTAAATCAAACATTTCTGAATAGAGTTAGTGAAGGAACATTAAACCTTTATCTAAGAGATCTTTTCCTAAGTATGTGATTGAAATTCCTGGGACATGAATATGAAATGCATTTGTATGCATATGGTGGATATTTGTGGCTAAGTCTGCATCAAGTTTTCTCTTCTCTCACCCAGCTCTTGTTGAAAAAATATTGATCTAACTGTTGGGTGTGGCATAAATATAATGCAATGGTTCTTTAAGAGATAGGGCCAGAAGTGTTTCATCGCCTTATAAACTACTTATGCCTACTTATCAATGGCGGGGTAGTTGAGTTTGGGTCCTTGAAGGTTTGCATTTATGAAATATATTGGCTGCTCACTATTCTGATCATCCTTTTGAGTAAGCACTACGGTAGGAGAAGTATCATAAGTGAAGGTGTAGAGCATAAAATATTTGCTAAAATCTGGGTTATAAAAAGTGGGTGCTTTTGAAATGGCATGCTTAATATGGGAGAATGCATCATTTTCCATTTTATCCCATTTGTATATCATGCCCTTCTTCACCATCTCCTCTATGGGTCTAACAATATGAGCATAATCATAGATAAACTTGTGGAGGAAATTAATCTTTCCCAGGAAGGACTGCATAAATTTCTTATTAACTGGGAAGGAAATTTACGTGATGGTTTTGACCCTCTCAGGGTCTACCTTAATAACACTCTTTGTGATAATATGGCCCAAGTGATTTCCCTCAGACACTGCGAAAATGCTCTTTTTGGGATTATGAGATATCCCGTATTTGCGACATTGCTCAAAATTTTTCTTCAAATGGCGCAACTGGTGAGATCTCTTCTTGGAAAATGTTGTGACATTGTCAAGATAGACCACTATGCTCTGCACAATAATTCCATGAAGTGCGATGTCCATGGCACATTGAAATGTCGCACCGACATTGACCAACCCAAATGAAATTCTTCTACATTCGAACGTGCCCCACTTCGTGCAGAATGTGGTTTTGAGTCTGTCAGGTTTTGAGACCAGAACCTGGTTTTAACCTGAATATTCGTCTAACAAACAAAACATTGCTAACCCCTGTACTATCTACAATATTTCTTCCTAGACAACACAAGGTAGTTATCCTTGTCCGAGGCATGATTTAAGTTGCAGAAATATACACACAAGCGTATTTCCCCGGAATTCTTGCTTACTAAGACCAGATTTATACCCAGGTGGAATGTTGCATTTTATATATGATCTGAGCATTCAATAATTTCCTCAACTCCTTTTGAATCATAGGCTCAAGCATTGGATGTAACTTTCACAACTTCTGTTGGAAAGGCTTGGCGCCTTCTTTGATTGGAATAACATGTTTGATTATTTCTGCGTCATAAGTTTTGAGCTCTCCAAATGTCCACGTGAGAACATCTCAGTACTGCTTGAATAATTGGATGAAAGCTTGTCACTCCTACAGTGTACAACAAGTATTGATATTGACAAATATTATATATTTTTTTGTTCCAAGATTTATTTTCTCATGAAACAATGTCGAACTATGGGTTTTTGCATTCACTGGCCCTCCGAAGTGATTTTGTAGGTCATACAACTTCTCAAGTGATACCACAACCTTTGGTATGGGGTTTTCCTTCTTTGTGTGGGTTGCATCCTACAATGCTTTCTCGTTCTTGTCTTCATCAATAGCTGCATCCTTGAATACATCAACATTCGCCATAAAGGACAATATCTATTGTCCATAATTAAAAACACATAAGTTAGTTATATTTTCAGTGACGGATGGTTTATAAAGAATCTCTATAAAAAACCCATCCCTAAGGGGTGACAACATAGTAGTAGCATTTTCTAATGCATCTGTAACTGCATTATGCATTCTAGGAACAAAAATAATATTGAAAGATTGGAAACAAGAAATGAAACACCATACCTCTTGTTGATACCCTTTTAGATGAGGTGACACATAATGTATAGTATAACGTACCTATCGTATGAAAATTTTTGAGTCACTTACTGCTTTGAGGATGACAACCTTGAGGTTGATGGCTCTTTGCAAACCCAAGCTGAGTGCTTCGTATTCCACGGTGTTATTGGTGCACTCAAATTCCAAGCAGATGGAGATTCAATGTTTCCTCTATCACGGGTATATTAAAACACAACCAACTCTATAACTCTCCTTCATCATAGAACCATCGAAAAATAAAGTCAAAACATCATGTGTACAATGACTGTGTTCTGTACTAGTACTACTATTACTACTACTACTAACTGTACAAATATCATTTCCGCCAGTTGGATTAGGAAGGAGTTCCAACTATGTGTCAGGTGGGACTGGGGATGGCTAAGAAAGATAACACCTCAGATCAATTTCAAGAAAGAAATTTCGAAAGATAAGATTTGCAAAGGCCATTGGCTCATTTTTTCCTTTGAAGGGAGTGACCATGTGTTTCATGTATTGCTTTGCATTCACTTAGATCTGATTGTTCTTGCCCTTGTACAGAAGTCACAAATTTGACGAGTTTGTAGAAAAATATCCCTATAACTTGATCAACCAGTCTCTTCTCAACAATACACCGTATGCTTCCAAAATATCCATAATTACTATATTTATACATTGGTGAACTCGTTGGTCAGATGATAAGCGAATAAGCACATTCTTGAGTTCATCAATCGCATGGACAAGAGTCTTGTCTAGTTGAATGACATGTGCATTTTTCTTATCCCACATTGCATTGATTTTATTTGCTACCACTAAAGGCATTACATTTTTAGATGCACTGGAATCAACTAAGAAATTGTGCACATTATAATTAAAAATTCGAACACTAACATAAATGGAGGGAAGAGTGTGTTTGCAGCTAACATTAAAGCATTAAGTACATATTTGAGTGAACCATAAGACGTACCATATCCATTCTGTGAAGAAATACCATTACCTAAGGTGGACTGTTTGAGTGTGCGGATAAGAAGTTCCCAATGGCTCACGGTCTTTGTTAGTTCAAAGAGTAAAATATTCGCACAAGCTTTCTTCATCTCATCAACTATGTTATAATCTAGTGCGGGAGACATTGTCAAAGTGTCTGGTGGAAGTTCTTTATCTGCTACTTCTGGAATGATGGACTTACTTTTTCTATTTGCGGAGTACTTTTTGTTGTAGCTGCATTGCCAGACTTGCTCAGAGTGTTATGGGATGAGTTCATGAGCAGTGTTATCTTCCTCAGCAAATGCTCTTACAATTTCTGTTTGGTCAACTCTTGTGTGGAGGCCGACCCTTGGCTTCTTAAGTTGTATTAAGTGTTATGTTGTTGAGATGGGGCCTCACTCATCGGTTGTTCTTCGAAACTCTTCTTCTCAGATACGAAAAGACATCTGAGTGTGTTCACTACGTGTCCAACACTTGTAGCGTCTTCGGCTACAAAATTATCTTCCTTCTCTTCTGCAGGCTCAGTTTTTTCATCTGAAAGAACTCTATCAATAATATGCATAGCAAGAACATTCATGTTGTGGTTCCATTGTGGGCATGTAGTCTATGAATGATACTCTTGATGAAATGAACAGTATTGATCCATGCCCATACTTTCAACATTCAACACAATGTTCGAGATTTGTGCAGACTTGGCCTGCTGGTTGTTACTATTGCCAAAGTTAGAAACCCTTCTCAGAATGTTGAATCTAGGAGGTTGTTGCTCATGATGGTCTCGCTTGACCTTTGTTTCAATTTTACCATCTCGTTGGACAGATACTTGATGGTTTAGGTCAATCTCTCTAGATCAATAACTTCTTTCTCCTTGACCTTGCTTATAGAGGCCTAAGACATTTTACCTGTGTCTTTGGATTACTTCATTGATTCTTCATATACGATGACTCCAATTTATCACAAGTCCTTTTCAACAACAATTTCTTCTTCGTAATTCTTAGTTAAAGTTGGCTTCACAGTTCTTTTCACAAACTGTGAAATGCTTGTTGGTAAGGCATATGTGAAATAATCAATGGTGATGGAGTCATGAGGTTTTGTGTCTGCCATAAATCTATTCAAGATATGGTTAAACCTCTAATTGAAATCTTTCACTTTCTCTTTCTGCTCCATCTTGAGATTGCCCAACTCTCTTAGAATCACGGTGGCGATTTTATTATCAACAATTTTTTCAAGAAACAGTTTCCTAAAACCCCTTTAATTTTGGATTGAGTTCAAAGGAAGGTTGTGATACCATACAACTACTTTGCCATCTAAGGTAGATGGAAAAAGTCTACATGGAACATGATCATAACGTACTTCAAAAATTTGCAAAAGCAGGTAAAAGTTGTCCAAATGATCCTCCGCCTTCACTACTTTGTTAGGGTTGTAATTTGCTAACAACTTCTCCGGGTGCCTTGGAATTTTGTGTAACACACCCAAGAGTGCAAGTGGGCCCTAAGTCATCTAGTCCAGATATTTTCCCGCCATGTCTTCGCCACTATTTCCCCCCTCTTCGTGAGAATATGATTGGTCTTATTCTTCTTATTCATTACCTAACCCACAAAAAGTATCGCCTGAGAGTACCATGTTATCACTGTCACCACTGTTGAAGGATGGAGGCTTCTTTGGTTTTTCTACATTCTCTTCAGAGTTTGCTAACTCTTCAAGGGTGGTGACAACCAAATATTCAACCGTTGAAACCACTATCCAAGTGGGGCTGGTTGGGTTCCTCTTTGGAAAGTATGGAATATTATGTACTCCGAGTATCAATCCAATAACTCTTGCAAACTTATTGGTGATAGGGCGAATGGTCCAAATCTAGTCATAAGGGATCTCACAAGTTTGTACAATCTTAGGCTCAGAAGGATTAAAGACTTCAAGAATATGCATAGGGGAGGTGTTGGGGATATTACTTCCTTGAATTGAGGAAGTAAGATTCGGGTGGGTGAGTTTATCAACCATAAAAATTTGGCTCCCCTCCTTCTAGCACCATAAATGTTTATGGTGTTGGACACTCCAACATTCAAGGGGTCTCCCCAATATATGGTCCCAATTAGAACTCACACTATTTGGGATATGAGCTTCATCCAGAATATGGCCTGGTTGTTGGTTTATTAAAGCTTTTTCTTGGCTCTAACTGTCAATAAGAGAGAGGAATGCAAATGTGCATTTAAAAAGAAAGTGAGTGTTCTTGGTGAGTGTTGAATTGTAAGTGTGTCATGATTCTTCTACTACGCAGAGATAAATAAAGTGAGACTATAAGAGATAGGTAATAGTACCACCCTTGAAGAGACACACGTAACCAAGAAGGATTTATCTGACATCCAATGGAATAGTCCACAAAGATGCGACGGTCAGTACAACCAATCAACAAGAGATATATATCTAATATCCAATGGATTAGTCCACAAGGAGGTGACAACAATAGTAACCATTACAACACATTCTCAATATGTTAGGTACTAAAATAACCGAAATATTTCAACTACCTTAGCACAGATGAAAGAAAACATGAATTACAAATATCCACATAATATTCTTACAAATATTCATAATCCATGCATGAAGAACATGCTCACCATGAGGATTCTTATATTAAGCAAAAGTTTCAAGACACATGTATACAATGAAAACCACTAGCTCTAATAGTGGAGTGTTGGAGCCACTTCTTGCTCCCCAAAAGAACTAGATTGTCTCCCTAATGCCTTGAGGGAGGAGCCAACATAAAAATTCCTTTTCTCATACAATTAGGGTGTATATATAACCAATGAGGTGATGTTTTAGCTTCCTTGTGACTCGTTGACTACTCTCATGACTCTTTGACTTCCTATGACCTTTCAACTTTACATGACTAATCATATTTTGAATGTGTCCTTTGGACTTCCACCTTACAATACATTTTGAATAGATAACTACATAACCCACAATGATGATGTGACATATGGCAACTCATGACATGACATTACATGACACTGTTACATGGACTACTTGATGATATGGACATGTCAAGCCACTCCTGTTGTTGCTTGCTACATGTCTTCTCTGAGGATGCCCTTCTATCCACCACCTTTTGGCTTAGAGGTCAGGAGTCTTCAATGATATCAAGTCTTGAACTTTGGTCGCAATTTGGTGTCCCTCTTGTCTTCTCTTGATTGATCAACTTGTATAATCAACTACACATGTGTCTTTCCACATGTTTCCCTCCTCCATCTCCTTATTCATCATCTTTCCATGGTATGAAATAGTACCTACATTTGCAATTCAATCATGACAAGATGACATTAGTCCAATAAAACCCCTAGTCTAAGATGACACATATTGATCCACTGATTGAGCTAGAATCAGATTGCAGGTTGAGAGAGAAACTTAGTGACTGCATAATTGCACAATTCAAGATTTGAGGGGTGAATCTTGAGCCTTGAGACTACATAATGCACAGTCCAGACTGGATTGAGGAAGGAAACGACATAGTCTAGGAGGTTAGTGTCACATGCTGAGGGGATGGGTACTAGTTCAGCCAATTGTGCAGTTCTGGGAGGTAAAGGATGTTGGATGATTGCACAATTGCGTAGCTCAAGACCTCAAGGTCTAAGCTTGAGCTTAGATACTGTGCATTGAATAGTTGAGGCCATACTGGAGGGAAGGATTGTGTAATTCTGGGGGCCAAGGTTTAGGCTTGAGTACTAGAACTACGCAGTGCGCAATTCTGGGAGACAGGAACTGCACATTAGTAGTGGCAAGGGACAAGGCTACAACTTGAGAGTTGGAACTGCACAATGCACTATTGGGGAAGGCCAAACGAGGCTAAGTTGCTGGGAAATTTCTAAAAATTGGCTAAGTTTGGGGTCAATGAACAAATGTGATCAATGACATGGCTTGACTATGACCACACTTAAACACTTGATGACACAATAATACAGATCATCCGTGACACATAAACCACACATTTCCCTCAGTGCGACAACTCTTTTGATGACTTACACCAAGTGTGACACCAAAGATACACTTTGTGATGATGGTGACGACACTTGTGCGACAGTGCTTAAACCTTTTGGAATTAGTGCAACGAACATTTACATGGTTATATAAACTCATTTGCACAAAGATAACCCCTTGAAACCACCAAAACAATATTATAGACATTTTGCGACAACGGACATGCAAAAAGGCGACATTTTCCTTTCTTACAAAAGGGACCAAAACAATCTTCTACACATTCTACGACAGCGAACATGCAAAAAGGAAACATTTTTCTTTCTTACAAAAGGGACCAAAACACTTAAAGAAAACACATGTAATGGACTTCAATGTTTGCGATGACAACATGTAAGACCAAGGTAGTCTTCGAAATTTGGTGCAGGGAAAAATTTTGGAGGGTGTTTTAGTAGTGACAACGCTTTCACATAACCCTTTCTTATGTACAAACTTTTCTTTTGTATAAACTTTCCTTCTGCACAAGATTTACTTCCTTCTTCAACGTGTTCGCTTCCATCTTGTTGGCCTTGACATCCTTATTATTAGTGACAACCCTATCAACATCTTTTACAAGCCATGTTTTTACTTTCAACATTCCTTTCCAAATTGAAAGGATGCTCTATGGATTTAAGTTTAAGGAGAAACACCTCATGTTGGATGTCTTCCTTTAAGTTTCTTATAAAGAGGTCTAAGAAACTATCCTCTAGAAAAAAAAATTCCCTAAGAGTCAATTTTTGAAAATGTTGAATGTGCTATTTGATTTTACCTTTTTCTCAACAAATTTAACAACTGACTAAAGAATGCATTTCTCTTAAAACCCCATAATGTGCTACCAATTCCTCCATAAAAAAAGGACCAATATACAAAGGAGTCATTTTTCCTTTCAAAAAGCCATTGATTTTATCCTAAATACAAGGATGTAATAGTTTCCTTTTGTAGGGATGAAACTTAATGTAGATCAAAGTATTGATCCATTTGTAATATCCATGTTATAGGATCTTTACCATTAAACTTCCTCACATCGATCATTGAAATGAAGTAGTTTTTTAATTTCAAGTTGAACCTTTGATGTTGATGATCTTGTAGAGATAAATGATCATGTTGTTGTGATTTAACATTTATGCTCTCCAACTATGATAAAATATTCCCCATGTGTAATTGAGCTCCAACAGAATTATTCTCTTTATTTTCATGATTTGCTTTGATCTCCATCTCCCTTTTTGGAATCCTCTCTAAGAGAATGGTTTGCATGAACTTCATTACTTTTTCTATTTCTTCCTTATTTTCACCATCTTTTTAATTTCATATACAACTTCATTTTTGGGCAGTCATGTGAATATGATGAATCCACTTTTTTCAACATACTATCATTGATTTCATCAAATTGGTTCTTTAATAGGATTAGATTAACCTCTATTCTAAGCATTCACTTTTTCCATATGTTAGGTTTGATTTTTTATGAGTACTAGTAGTATTTATTTCATAACCCTTTGCCATATGAGAAAATAATAATAGTCTGGTCTATAAAAAAATTTCAATAGGTCAAACATATATCTTCTAAACAAAAGTTATGTAGTTTGTAGGTTAAGTACCTTGTAAAAAATAGTTTAAAGACTATTTCGATGGGTGACCTTAGTCCTAAATATGTGAGTCTTAAGTTTGAAACTTCTTTCAATAGTACTCTAATATGACCTATTAAACTTCAAAAATTTCACCATAAAAAACTTAGTGAATAAAAATTATAGCAAAAAGGCCAAAATGACTTGTTTAGGACTAATTACATGACTAGTAAAAAATCCCAACTTCCACATGATAGTTTTCATAAACATAGTCAATAAAAATATGAAATTTTGTCCACTATAAACTAGCTATTTTATCTCAAAATTTAGAAAATAACAAAAACCTAAAACTTACCCAAAAAAATTATAACAAAAATTTCAAGTTTTCTCTTTTAAAATTAATTTCAAGATACTCACAAATCATATTGAGAGAGAGGAATGTGAAATTTTGAGCACGTATATTATGTTTTCTTCTCACCATCAAAAAAATTCACCATATGAAACTTCCCAAAAAAATTCACTATATGAAACTTCCATTGACTAGACCAAAAATGTCCTCGCGATTTCGGTGGATGAAATGATCGCTGGAAATACGATTCTCTCGGCCCATTGCTCACGAAGGCGTCCATAATTTGAAAATGGCTGTTGTTGACCTTGAAGACTTTAGAATAGAAATTGTTTTTTGGTCATATGGTCTTCTATTTTGCTTGTGAGCAAAGTTTTAGGTCTTCGAGTTTTTAAAGTCTTTGTGGGCACAACTTTCTACATTTTACTTTTGACTTTTGGTGGAAGAAATGATCGCTGGAAATGCGAATCTCGGCCCAATGCTCACGAAGCTGCCCATACTATGAAAATGACTATTGTGGAACAAAGTCTTTGCATAATTTTATTGAAAATTGCTGTTGTTGACCTCAAAGACTTTATGATAGAAAATCCCAATACTGATTTTGATGGCATTTTCCATAGGTTTTTTCTTTCAAGCTTCGAATTGTGCTATTCCATATTCTTAGAAAGACCAGACAAGTTATAGGGTAACTTGTAATTACTTTCTTATTACCTTCAATTATCATAGCAGTTCAAGACCCACAAACCATTTCTACTTTTTTTGTTGAAATGTTTAATGTATGGAATACTAACTCACTGACAAAATTCATTTATTTGGGATTTAGGACACTGTGAAGGGTGTTAGGGTTTTTTGTCTTTGCAGATTCTTGGATGGCACCACTGCAATATATGACACTGTAATACGGAGAAGAGTAGGCCACAAGATATTTGATGACAAACTATTCTCTCTCCATGGCGATGAATGCAGAGGGACTTAATTGTTTGAGGTTCAAAAGCCCTTCTATTGCCGACTATCAAGCGATTGTGGTTGAGCTATGGATCCGACCATTGTCCTTTCGTTTTGTTTGGGCTCCGGTCTTGTTTGGAACCATGGTTGTCTGGGTACTATGCATGCCGAAGGAACCCCATACCAAATGTTGCAATAGGGGTCATATCCTTGTCGAGTGTCTTCAAGTTGGATTCAGAGCGCTTGATGGAAGGCATATACTTGACAGTTATGGATCTTGTTTAGTATGAACTTCAATGCGACCTTATTGCATGTGAAGAAGTTAGGGAGTGACGAACATGTGGGCAAGAATTTTCCCTGCAAACTGTTTGTTAGAATCTCTATCCTAGATCTTCGGGTGTGATCACCTGGAAAATGTTTGACATAATTTGACAACCATAATTGGTTCCCGGTCTATTTTGAATCCCGTGAGTTGCTTTCCTAAGATGGATCCTTTGTCTCCAGATCTTAATTCTAGCTCATTAAAGATTGGGTTTCGAGATTCTAATATCTAAAAATTCCCAATTTTTGTTAAATCTTTGCCTGGAAAGTCCAATTCTTCATGGTCACTAAAGGGGATTCCCTGTCATCGCTTGCAGATAGTATTCATAAGCTAGGATTTATCCCGGTGGGGTATTATCAACCTATTTTTCTCCCTAGAGTTAGTACTGATGAGCGATTCTATTGGCTGACTTTTCGTGGGCCTTGACTAATTTTTTGACCTAGTTTAGGCCATAGTCACTAGGACCTAGTGCCTCACAGAGTGGTTGAAGGCCTTCAGCTACACGGAATAGCCTTCTTCCTAGCGGCTGGAACCAAAATTCTCTAGTTTAGTCCCTGCGGTCTTGGCCTCTGTTCTAAAGACTTTCCTTCCTTAGGAGATCAATTCAAGGCTATACCTTATCTCATCTATTTGAGTTGGCTTGGATGGATTATTAGAGAAGCTTCCTAGCTTCTCTTCACCCTATGCGTCTACATTAATCTTCTCTAGCTCTCTCCCTTTCTCTAGCCTAACTCTCAAGGATGGACCAATATATAAAGACTCAAAGAGCTCCCAAGGAGGATTAACGTAGATGCATAAGGTGAAGAGAAGTTAGGAAGCTTCTACAATAATTCGTCCAAGCCAACTCAAATAGATGAGATAAAGTATAACTTCGACTTGATCTCCAAGGGAAGCAGAGTTTGTAGAACACAAGCTAGGTCTGCATGGACTAAACTAGATAATTTCAGGTCCAGCCTCTAAGAAAAAGGTTGTTCCCTATGATGGAAGACCTTCATATGCTTGTTGAGGCACTAGGTCCCAACGACTATGGCCTAAACTAAGTCAAAAAAAGAGTCAAGGCCTAGGAAATGTCAACCAATAAAAGCACTCATTAGTACTGAATACAGGGAGAAAAATAGGCTGATAACATGGGGGTGATGAGACTTCTTTTGAGAGGGAGGAAATTAAAGCTGACATATCTACTCAAAGACTATAGCATCAAGAAGGATGCTTCTATTTCCTTCATTGCACACCTAATTGGTGGTGTCAGGAGAGGCGAGGCATCTTTGGCATCAAAGTCATTGACATTTGAAGCTGCCCTTAAGCCAATCACTAGCTCCTAACCCCCTAAATATCTTTCAGGCCAAGCTTTTGCAGTGGAACATTCAATGGACACCCCAACACTACAAATACCGACTTTTTTACTAGGATTAAGATAATTGATTATCAACAATGAGTAGTTATTTGTCGATTCTATGGATTGTGGCCTTAGGATACTTCCCTTTGGGCTTGGCTTCCTTAGAACCAGACAGAGAATTTAGATTTTCTATTTTGTTCCAAAGGATATTTTGTGGTAGTCTTCAAGGGTATTGAAGACAGGTAGAGGATTTTTGACTAGGGGCCCTGGTTCTGGGACCTTGTAGGTATTTTGACTTGTAAACTACTATGGATATTCCACTGGATAATTCATCACAGTAGATCTGACAAAATTATATTTAAAATTTGAAATTCTACACAATTATAATTATAATTTTCCTTAGATTTATAGATTTGCAGGTTATTGTTAATAGTGTATGCATGCGAAGTAAAATTATGCAAAAAATAAACAATGGAAAAATAAAAGCTGACAAACACTTTTGACATAGGATATGATTTGGGAATCCTTTTAAGAAGAAAAGCCCAATTGGAAGGTGAGGTCGTTTGACTCTCTTTCTTTGAATGGAAATATGGCTACGAGTACAAAGAAGTATGGTTTGTGGCCTGAGGGCTACCACAATGCACAAATCCTCTTTGTGTGCTCTACCTCCTATCCCTTCTAGTTATTTTTTCTCAACTATGGAACAAATGCACTTGAAATAATAGAACCCCTTTTCCTCCTAGTGGCCTGGTTATAACACAACTCGATAACTTAAATTGGTTAAGTTTGACTACCTCAACTCTTAACTAGAGTTACAACATAGACTCTTCTGAACTATTCTACATCATAATCATTTGGCTAGCCCCTTTTTCATGAACATTGGGGGCTGACGCGACATCCTCTCAAATTATGGTGGTGAAAATAGGAAGGTCAACTTCTAAGTGGCATAAGTTTCATATACAACTGTGATTGATGTGATTCTTGCACCATTGTAAATGTCTTTGTGTGTATAATAGGAAAAAAGGTGTAACACTAAAGTGGCAAAAGTTTACCCCAAAAAAATGTTGTTTGATGCCTCAAAATACTCATAAAAAATCCTCAATTTGGCAAAATGGGTCTAGTTGGTAAAAATGGTCCCGAGAGGTTATTCCTTCATTTTTTTCAATATGAAAGCATCAAGATGGATGAAAAACAATATAATGGTCCAATTCGGCTCACACCTCGCCATTTTGGTGTTGAAAAATTTAACCACTGCCAATCTTCATAATGTAATAAAATCTATTTTTTATCATTGATATGTATATTTTATTATTCATTATTATTTTTATTTTTGGTCAAAAACATGTTCTTCATGCTTATAGAGTCTATTGAGTCAAATAGAGTCAAAATAATTATTTTTAGTCAAAGGAAATGCATTTGAGTCAACTCCCATTTTGACTTTTTGTAGGAAGAAAAACAAATTTATTTTTAAGTCAAATTGTCAACACAAGACCAAGTCAGCCCTCCTTGGACAAGTCGGCCTTAGAGGAAACTATTCGACCCTCCTAGACTTGTATATATGGAGTCAACTACACCTCTTGGAGACACAATCCACTAACCAACTTATTCATAGCTTTTTGTGCTAAGAAGAGAAGAAAAGATAGCCAAAATCAAAGAAAAGAAAGTCGAAGTCAAAGGATCGAGAACAAAGTCAAAGGAGAGAGAAAAATCATGATTTCTGCCCTAATTCTACTTACACGTGTGAAAATGCTATAGTTTTATGAGGCTATTACAGGGCCAAAATTCAACCTCCATTGCAAGTCCAAGATTTCCTGTGATCTGACCAGATTTAAGAAGGATTTGACTAGTGGTGACTTTTGTTAACTTTGACTTGTTAGAGGAGACTTGGAGGAGGGATAATTTACGTTCTTTGTGGAAGTCTTGGTCTTGGTCTTGGGTCTTGGATATCTCATTTTTATTTAATTCTATAAGAAGAATTGTTTGGGTTTCCCTCTTGTGGGGTTTTCCCCTGGCTTGGAGCCTAACTTCTTGTGTTCTTTGCGATCTTCATGTTTTGAAAATTTGGTAATTTCTTTATGAAGATAACATAATATAAGTAATAAAAGTCCAACAAACATTCACAAGTAATTATCAAGTTAAGAGAAATCAATCACTTTCCTCTAGCACTTGGTTTCTCAACATGGTTTCATAGCTAAGGTGAAGGGAAATCAATTTGAAGATCACAACTTGTTGGAATTTTGAAGACATTATTGTAGTAGTCATCTCTACAAAGAAATAAGGTTTCAAGAAATAAACCTAATTGCATATATCTCCCTTCTAAAGACATTTTTGAAAGCCTTTAGAAATACTGTCAATTTCTTGCTCACTCATCAACTCTCTAGTCCTTTTACCAACATTCTTGGAGACACTCTTACAATAAGCTTCTCCTTTGGAAAGTAAGTTTTTCTACTATACTCTAAGTCTAATCCTCCTAGACAAATGACATATATTTGCAAGGAAAGAAACAATCTTAATGGAGCTTCTAACTATAAGGTTTGGAAGAATATAATTGATTTA
>APFE030756473.1:0-10398 GCA_000404065.3 Pinus taeda
CACCTACTACACATCAACACAGAAGAGCGGCCACGGTCAACTTCCATCTCAAGCGAGCGAGGCACCAATGAGATCGAGGGTTCACCTTTCTCTTGGATGGCTAGATGCATGTGCATGGTATCAGTGGACTACTCTTTTGAGTAGATCTTATTATTTGTGTTCTTTCCATGTTTCGGGGACGAAACATGCTAAGGGGGGTGGAATGTTATATACCTAGGGGGGGTAATATGGGGTACCGAGGGAGGTACCCAAGGTAATAATGTAATAATGGGATGGGCCATAGTAATAAATAAGGTGGTTAACCCATGTCATGTAAGGGACCACAAGTAGTTAATAATAATGTAAGCGGCCCATGGTATTAGTTGATGGTATGAGGAAACCATGGTAATGATGCATGGTATTGTATGTATGAGGCCTATATAGAGGCTAGAGACTCCACATGAAGGGACATGAAGAGAAGTATTCTTGTATGAACAGGCATATGGCTTGTGGAGTGTTCTCCTTCCTTAAGGAGTGAATGTATGGTGTTGCCCTACCTTAAGGGTTTTGATCAATAAAGAATCATTTCATATTATATCTGTGTTTATTTGCATTATCTTATACTTTCTTATCAGATCTATAATATTCTTGGGTTAGATCTACAACATTCCCACAAATAAATAGAAATTGTGATAACCTATAAGGTTCATTCTAGCCTTACCATTGAATGATTAGTAAGTTCTAATAGAGTGGTGGTTGGTTCTAGGCCTGTAATACCAAGTGCTTGACAACTTTTTGTTGTTAAAATATTAATGGATGCACCCAAATCAACTAGGGTATTGGGAAAAGAGTGACCATATTTGAATTGTCACTATAAGATTTCCAAGATCTTCATACTTTATTAGAGTTTCCCCTCCCAAGAGTAAATTAGATAAGGTCCCTACAACGTGAATGGTGGGTGAGGGTTTTGCTTTCCTCACAGGCTTCTTTACACATAGCTCTTTAATTGTTTTAGCATAGATGGGTATGTCTTGAATGGCGTGGAGGAGAGGGATTTTAATACAAAGTTTTTTAGTTCCCGTACAAGATCGAAATTTAGATAAATAATAGGTTTGCGCATCATTAACCTTTCAGGGAACGGGGGAGAAGTGACTGTAGGTTTTTTAGGGTCTTCATGATGATCTGTGTCTTCTCCTTATTTTAGTTTGATATTAATTACAAGTGGTGTTATATGTATAGGCGGGGTTTCAATTTCGATTGAAGGTTGATCCATATTTTCCTCAAGGTTGATGATATGGCCTAACCTCAATTTGAGTTCATTACATTCTTTCTGCTCAACCTCATAATCTGAGCTTTCAATAATCTGCACCAACTAGTCGGTCTGTTATTAGGATTTGGATTCAGTTGAGCTGGAAATTGAGGCCACAAAAGAGTTTGGGGATTTTGCTATAATGTATAAGGTGTTGATAGTGCAAGTTGAGGCTGAGGACCTTCCCCCATAGGTGCATTAGATATCCCCAGAGGTTATTTCGAATTTGTAGACCAACTTGGATTTTGAGAGGTAGAGGCAAGCCATTGGGATTGATAGGGATTTCCCTCCCAAACAAGAGTAAAAGAAGAATTTGGCCAACCATTACTTGAAAAAGATTGCGTTGGCTAAGATGTTATAGGGGATGGCTGGGTCTTCCAACTTGGGTTGGATGATTGGCCCTGCCATGCTATCCCAAGGTTCTCTTGCTGATTAAACTATGAAGAAGGAAAGAACTGGGATGCATCTTGTTTCATACTTGTAGGTTTAGCCTGCCACTATCGATGTTGGTTCATCTGATATACCGACTCTGTTTCTTCTTCTGCTTCCTTGAATACTGCTTTAAGCCCTGCCAATGATGGAAATTGTTCATTGGCCTGCTCTTTAGTACAGATAGTGCATATTTGCACGATGTCTAATAGGCATTCCCATTGGTTGTGTTTCTTTCGAAAATGTGGACAGAAGATGGCTAAGTTTTGTTCTGCTAAGGCCTGCTTTTGTTTAGCATGTAAGACATCTAGTTGTGTTGTGAGAGTGCCTAGGATGCCCATCTTAAAATTTTGCAGGAGGCTACCATTTTCCATCTGCATTTTGCCTCCACTATGTGGTTTTCTTCCCCTGCTCATGGGATCTTGGCTTCCTATTCATGTACGTGTGCTTCCTCGCAAACACCTGATACACAAGTGAATGATTTCATCATAATATTCCTTTAATTAAGATAGCTCTTAAGACTTCTTTCGGTAAGGCAATGTGTAGAAAGCTCTGCAAATGATAACTAAATAGTTCTACATATTCTTCTAGTGTTTCATTATCTTTTGCAATCATATTAAAAATTTCATCTTTCAATTGCCTAGTCTTACAAAAGTCCTGGTATCTTTTGAGGAAGGAGTTTTTCATATTGTTCCAATAATTATTAGTTCACCCACCTAGACCCACGAACCATCTTAAGGCTACTCATTTCAGAGTGGAAGGGAATAGCTTTATCATTTTGTGGTTAGTGGTGTAGTCATACCCTCTATAGAGGACATTAAACTCAAACATAAAAGCATTGGGATCCTGTGTGATCATCCCACAAAAGGTTGGGATGCTCTGCAGAGGATTAGCCTTCATGGGGGCATTGGCCAGTTGGTCGACTATGGGGTACTCTGATGTTGAGGTTTGACCTTGAGGTGGCTGATCTCCCATTTGGTCAAAGATGTGACAATAACCTTCGGGGATTTTAAGGGGTTCTTTCTGAGTAAGTGGAGGATTAGCAATCCAATCTGGTTTTGCAACACTAACTAGGTCTGGGATCACAGGAGATCCCTATTCAGACAATTGTGGTTCTCCCTTAGCAGTCGCACTGGTTTTTCCTTCTCCTTCTCTTAAGTTACACGATTTTCCCTCTTGTAGAGGATCAGAATGTAAACATATTGTAGCTTGAAGACTCTATTTTGATCCTCTAACTTGGCTTTGAGTCTCAGTGTAAGTTGCATATGGTGAGCCGATTACTTGAGGGATAATAGTAGAAATTTTTCCAGGTATTGCCTGAAATCCTACTAACGCTTGAGACTCTGCTTTTCTTACAATTTCATCTATAAAGGTCATTCTCCCAAGGTTCACTGATACTTTTGGTTTTGTGGATTTAGGTGGGGGTTTCTACTCTTTTTCTATCTTGCTATTCCTAGCCATTCATAAAATCCAATTCCTATTTAACCTGTAAGATTTTACTGAAAAGTCTGCTGGTAAGCAAGCACTTTACTTGCTAGGTACGCAGATTCTTACCTTCCATTTTTAAAACCCAATTATTTCACAACAAGAAAAAGGAAATCACTTGAAACACTCTCCCCAGCAACGGTGCCAAAATGTTGGTGCACTAATATGTCTTTTTATAGGAAATCTTAATTCCTACATTAATTGTCAACCCAAGGTAAGTCTTTTAATCTCAAGATTGTCAACACAATCTATGTAGTGAATTCAAAGGTTAGGTAAAGGTAAATCATTGAAATCACTAATAAATATCTAATTAACATAATTCAAACAACTTTTAAAGAAATAACTAAAGGAGAAATGACTCTGAAAGAACTCTTAACACACACTGCAATTTTGTCTACTTATTCCAAAATTCAATGAATATGAATGTGAATGAAAAGAATCATGCTTGACGTTCTTAAAGTAGAATTAAAACTAATCCACTCGATCAAGAAAGAGAACTGTAACAACTAAACAACAATGTTAATCTATCACAAATCATAATTGAATGACAAATCCTAATTGAATGGCAATCTTGATTGAATGACAATTCTCAATTGAACAACAATCTCAATTGAATGATAATTCTTAATTGAGTGACAATCAAGAAAATACGATAAATGACTTCTAAATAAAAATTGTTCTCTCTCAGTAGATTATGGAAATTAATGGACACTATCTCTAAGATCTATGGTATCATAACTCAGAAGGAACAACAATCTACTTTGAAACTAATATAACCAATCAAATCAAAGCATTATTCAGATACGTCACATGACTAAGTATGAATCAAAATGAATAACAATATGAATTGGAATCGTCAACCCTCACAATAAGCGAAATAATACTAACTGACCATCAACAATAAATAAATATTCAAATGGAAAGATTATAACATAATAAAGCAGTAGAAATTCTCTTGACTGGGCCTAGAGTCACTAGAAGCCTTTGCTAAGCAATACTCATAATATAAGTGAAGATTTAATGCAGTCTTTCATTAATATGAGTAACTATATTACAACATCATTTAGATAACAGTAGGATATGTATAAAAAAGAATAATTATAAATTACATAATTCTGAACTAAACTTCATTTTCCTTTTGGCCTTATATATAATAGCAAAAGAGTAAACTAGATAAAAGTGAATCCTCAGGATCTGGGGATCCTAAGGATTTCACAATACATAATTAGATTTTGTCATGAAATAGTATTAGTCTACATGGTCTCTCGTGACCTTGCATGGTTCAGATGTTGTCTTTCCCTTTTATAGCCTAGTGTTTCTTTGCAAATGAACAACTATTGACCAATCTGTGTCTTCTACACACAAGGATAGTAAAAAGTTAGTTTCCAGTGCTAGATTTATCTAATTTGTTAACAAGTCCTTTCATCCAATTTTAACTGTAACTTCCTTTATTTCAGTTCATAAATAGAAATAATCATGTAATGATAAATATGGAATAAAGCATTTACCGAGGAGAAAATATTCCTTTTTCTTGACCCAATAATCACATTCCACAATAAAGTTTTTTGTTAAGTCTGACATAGCTAAGACCGGTCCTTGGCATATTGCCTCTTTAATATGTTCAAAGGCCTTTGTTGCTTCTGGAGTCCATGAAAATGCATCTTTCTTCAATATTGTTATTAGAGGTGATGTTATTCTCCCATAATCCTTAACAACCGTGCGATAATACCTTTTCAGCCAAAGAAATCCTCACAGGTTCTTTATGGTTGTGGGGATTTTCCATTTGTAAATGGCTTTAATTTTTCTAGGGTCTACCTTAACTCCTTCATGAGATACAATATGACCCACATATTCCACCTATTGTACTCCAAAGAAACATTTGGAGCTTTTTGCATATAATTATTTCTCCTCCAATAGTTTGAGGACCCTGTCAACATGTTGAACATGATCCTTCCAAGAATTATTGTAGATTAGTATATCACAAAAAACTACTAACACAAATTTTCTAAGGAATCGTTTGAAAATAGAATTCATCAAACCTTGAAATGTAGAAGGTGCATTAGTAAGGCCAAAAGGCATGACCAAAAATTCATAATGTCCCTCATCAGTTCTAAATGCTATTTTAGGATTGTCTTCAGTCTTCATTCTCATTTCATGATATCCTCAATGAAGATCCAACTTGGTGAACTAAATTGATCCATGCAATTCATCCAATAATTCAATAATGACAGGAATGGGAAATTTATCTTTAATAGTATTCTTATTGAGCTCCCTATAATCTGGACACATGTGCCATGATCCATCCTTTTTATGCACCAATACTACTGTAGCAAAGAAAGAAATTTGACTACGTTGAATTATACTAGCCTCTAGCATTTATGCAACCATACATTCAATTTGACTCTTTTTGGCATTAGGATATTTGTAAGGCCTGTTGTTTTGAGGAACACTTCCTGGAATCAAATGAATAGCATGGCCATGATCACGAATAGGTGGAAGGCCTTTGGGAGTCTCAGAATACCTTGGAATGATTGTCCTAGGCTTTTTGGAGATCTAGAGAAATATATGATTTCAATGTGGGAACCTCTAGCAAACATAATTGTGAAATTATGCCTCATTTTTATTTCTTTAGAAGCTTTCTCATTCTATTAAAGCTAATTATCTTTGTCGATTTCCCCATAATACCCCTTAGTTCAACTTCCTTTCCTTTCAAACAAAATTTCATGAAAATCTATTGAAAATTAAAAGCTATTGTACCTAAGGATTATAGCCATTGGACTTCTAGTACAACATCAACACCACCCATTGGAATGGAAAGCATTGGGCCATTCAATACTTATTCTCCTATGGATAGCTTGATATTATGGCACTTTCCAGAGAGATTTATGATTACTCCACTTCTAACAATCACTTGACACTTTGGTGATGGATATAGGAAGCAACTCAATTCCTTGGCTATCTTACAATGAATAAAATTATGGGTATTGCCCAAATCAATAAACAATATTACCTTTTTCTTCTTGATATGTCATTCTATCTTGATAGTTTTAGGAGTGGTAATTCCAACTAATGCATTACAAGATGTGGTCATATTCATTTCTTCCTTCTCTAGGGTTTGTTCATGGTGTATATCCTCTTCTTTTGACATTTCTTATTCCATTTCTTCCTCCTCTTCACAATCTATGTAAAATAATTTTTTCTCGGCACACTTATGTCCTTTAGTGTGTTTTCTATCACAACTATAACAAAGCCATTTTTCTCTTTTTTCTTCCAATTGTTGTGGTGTCAACCTTGTAGGTTGTGGAAGGCTAGCGGCAACAACACTTCCATCTTTACAGTTGTGAGTTGTAGGCTTCTTGGTTGCCATAATTTTTCTTTCCATTTTTCTTGCCAACCCAAATTCCTTCTCCAATGAATCAGGTTCCCAAAGGCAAACCTCATGTTGGATGTTATATTTTAAAATCCCTATGGACGCATCAGTCCTATGCTCCTTTGGAGTATTTCTTACCCTTATATTCAATTTTTTGAAGTCCACAATGTGCTCCATATTTGAACCCTTTTGTTTGAGATTTATCAATTGGTTAAAAAAATTGTTGCTTTTTTATCCTCATAATGTATTATCATTTCTTCCATAAAAATTGCCCAAGTGAAATTTTTTTACAACAGCAAAGCCATTGATATCATATAAACTGATTTGATTCCAAATATAAAGTTGCAATGCGTACCTTTTGTGTGCTTTTCACATTATGGATATTGAAATATTCCTCCATTTGTAGTATCCATATTACGGGATCCTTGGCATCAAACTTCCTCATATCAATCTTTCGAACATGGTGGGTCTTCAATTCCAAGCTAGAGTCTATGAAATCATGATTAACATTTCTTTTTTTTCTCACCATGAGTTTCTTTTACTATTCTTTCACCATTAGTAAACATTTCTTGTAGCCTTCCATCCTAGCTTCCACGTCATTCATCTTAGCTTCCATGCCTTTCTTTAAACCATCCATCTTATCTTCCACGCCATCCATCTTAGCTTCCGTGGCTTTCTTTAAAACATCCATCTTAGCTTCTGTTACATTTTGTGAGAGTGAATTTTGTTGCACTTGGTCTTGTAATTTTGATATATCATGTTGCATTTCTTCCTCTTCTTCATGAGTCATGCTAGAAATTTTAGGTTTCTTACTACACGTTTCCATTTTATTTCATCGGGGCATCAATTAATGATAAGTATGGTTCACTATGCCCTTTGAATTCCTTCAAACTAATTTTTCAAGCCAAACTTATGCAAAACTTAGAAAAAGACTACACACCTTTTTTCACTTTCTAGGAGCTCGATTTTGAATCTTATGCATCTCTGAAATTTCGGATCTCAAAGGTCTAAAATTAAGAAATGTGGTATCCCTTTCATTCCTCTTTCCAATTCCATCAGTCTGATCTAAATTGGATTCTCTAAGAAATCGTTATGCCCAACCTCCCAAGATGGCCAAATTACACACTTTTTCCGTAGAGCGAACTTGTGCGCAGTACCATGTGTCATTGTTTCAACCTCCGGACTTGAAAATGATGCAAAAACAACTACTTTCTGTCCTATTTTGGTAACTTCTTACGAATTTTCAATCTCATACTAAGAGAGAAAGTTATGACGATTTTCTGAAGGTCACCTATTTGGGATGTATTTCGAGAGCCTTAAAAAATCCTAACTTACTTAGATCATATCGCCGAAAATATAGGGCTACAAGATCTGAAATTTGGACCCAAGAAACATCAAGATTTTGTATCAAATGGGTTTTTTTTTAGCTTTAGAAACCTCGCAGAAACAAAATTATAGAAAAAATTACATGATGACTTATTTGGAGCAATGAAACGCTAGAATCGAAACCTCTAATACCAAATGTTATGAAACTAACTCGCAAAAATTTAGAAAAGATAGATTAACACCTTAGAAATTGATGCAGGATAATCAAGATTGAAGAAAAAATGTGTTGGCATTATGATTCAGGTGTTGTCATTGATGGAAACTCACTCAGAGTTTTGATACAGGTGATGGCAACTTAATCTGATGGCAGTCTAGAGCAGTAGATCAAAAGAGAGATATACGCAGGTTCACCGTGATGAAAGTGCATATATACGTGGGTAATTAGAGCAAAAGGCGCGTATACGTACACACGTAGGTGCACAGAATGAAAGGCGTGTATATGTTGGAAAACTTACCTTTGGTCCGTGGCAGTTAGTCCTTGGAACTTGAACCTATGGTTTTGGACCATGGTACCTCGTCAGATGTGTTGATCCCTGGTATTGGGTTCATGGTATTGTTTCTTCATGGTTTTGGACCATGGTATTAAGAGAAGCCTAAACCTATATAAGGAGAAGATCATTAGGCCAAGAGGGTGTGCAAGAGTGAGCAAGTGGTGAAGATCTGATAAAGTGTGAGATCCAGATGCTGGTTATGGGTTGGTGATGTCTTGCTTGATCTAAACCAAGGAGGCACTCATGTGAAGGATGATGAATGATGGATTGGGATCTCAAGGCTTGGAATGATTATGTTTATATGGGTTGAGTATGGATAGACTAGATCTATTGACGCAGGTTATGATTTGGGTATGTTCTGATGTCTGAAGTGGCTGCAAAGTTATGAGGTTGAATTTGCAGATCTGTACGTGGGTTGTCCTTGGTAAAAGGGCGTATACACGCAGGTTGGGTTCGTCCAAGTAGCGTATACATTATGATATTTGGTGTTTCAGGTTGCTATTGATTCTAGTGGTTGTTGCAGAGTTGTGGGTTCTAGTTGTGTTCTGTGACAGGGTTTCAGTATTGGGTGATTCAGAGATTGATTGTATTGCAATGGTGATTGTTTTATGGATCCAGTTTGAAAATTGATGAAACGTGGTCCGTGGATGATTGTAGGTTGGAACCTACGTATTGGTAAACATATTGGCCAGTACAAGAGCCAAGGGGGTTGTAGCTCCCTTCTAGGAGCAGCTGGAAAATGAGTGAAGGTTGGAGCCTTCAGTAGGCCAGCGCCTACGTACTAGTAAATGGAACGGCTAGTACAAGAGCTAAGAAGGTTGTAGCCTTCTGCAGGTAGAAGCCTGCGTACTGGTAAAGGACTGCACCAGTACATTGTAAAAGAAGTTTCTTATTAAAGGAAGATAGAAACAAATTGCAGCAGGTGGTTTTCACCCACATTGGGTTTCCACCTTATATCATGGTGTTCATGTGTGCTCTTTATGTGTGATGATCTGTTCTGTTTTACTGCACCTGATTACTGTTAATATGGTTAATAATGTTCTGATGCATTTACTAAAGATAAGTTAACTGAATCATAAGATTACTGCATGTACGCTGGTTTCATTTAGCACAGTCGCGTATATACGCGGATATCCTTAACCTAAGTCGCGTATATGAATCTGAGTATGAAAAATGAAAAAGTTTTATTGACGTGATAATACTGATTCACCCCCCCTCTCAGTATTATTTCCAACATAGAAAGGTAAAGCTGATGATACAGGCAAAGGTAAAGCACCTGAATCTGCTTACTATGTTGTGGCACAATGTAATATTGGAGTAAATGAAGATTTATTTAATGCTTCACTTGCTTCTTGGAAAAATGATTGATTGCTTGATTCAGTAGCAACCTGCCACATGAATCATAGAAAATTTATTTTTTGAAGAATTTACTGACAATGTTGATGGAGCAGTATACTTTGCAGACCAATCAAAAATCAAGCCATCAGGGCTGGGCACAATCAGGCTTCAATTGCCTGGTCTTCCAGAATTACTTCTGCATCATGTTCTCTATCTCCCACAGCTCAAGAGAAACTTGCTTTCCTTGGTTCACATCCACCAACAAGGTCACTCCATTCATATGTTTGATGGCAAGCTTGAGGTAAGAAAAGCATCTGACCACTCACTTATCATGAAGGGAATAAAAGAAGAAAGGCTTCTCAAGCTGCAAGGTACCTCTGCTCGTGCACAAAATTTCTCATACAATTCTCATCATGAAGAAGGTACACTTCCATCAAGTTTATTATGGCATGCTAGACTTGGACATTTGAACTATGACAGCCTCTGCTTATTGAAGAAAAAATGTGTTGATGGTTTGCCTACAATTCCTAGGAAACTTAAGCAATGTGATGCTTGCATTCTAGGAAAGCATAGCAAACAGTCTTTTCATGATTCACATTCAAGAGCACATA
>APFE030756477.1:0-59308 GCA_000404065.3 Pinus taeda
AACCAAATGAAGAGCAGCATTGTCTTTCTTTTCATCTTTGAATATCGGAAGATCCTCTAACCAATCAACCTTTGGCATAGGATTTGGAAAACTAGGGATATGAGACCGATTCATAGGAGCATACCTGGCATTCGTTCTTGCAGTGGAACTCATCTTGAAACTTCATCAAGCGACTGATATTCTAGCAGTGGAGTCACCTTCTAATTTCTTATTCGATGTGTGGAGTCACCAAGGTAGTTTGCAGCCTAAAAAACTTTCTGAGCTCCTGCTACCTTCAGAAGCTCAGCCTCTTGATTTCGGGAATGAATAATCTTCAGAATCCTGGTAGACGCACCAAAATGTTATCTCAAAATCAGACCCTGGAAGGTTGCTAACTAGGAAGACCTTAAGTAACTATTTCAAGCCTACTTTAGGCTGAGGCTTAGCCTCCTTAGCCTGAGAGGGCTCTCTCAAAGGGTTAATGATATTGATTAAAGATATGGATAGATGGCTAACTCTATGGTTTATAATTTTATATGTTTGTAGATTGGAAGACGGAGACTTGCTACCATTGGGCTATGGAGTCAGTGACAGAGATAAGGACAAAAAATAGCTCTTCTTATAAAACTGAGGCTTGTATATACTTCAATGAAAGAGTGACACATTCAAGAAAGTCTCAATGGCTTGAAGTTCATAGGAGTCAGAGCATGTGGGCATGAATTCTGAGTAATGATACATCAAGGTATTCAAAAGGAAAGAATTTAAAGTGATAGATCAGAGTTTAATACCTAGAGGAAGTCAGAGCATAGTAACCATGAATTCTGAGTAATAAGTATTAAAACATTGAAGAGAAACATCCAAATATAGGACCCAAGAACTCAATTCACCATAGTTTAACACTTAAAGGAAGTCAGAGCATGTTCCTCCATGAATTTTGAGTAATAAGCATTAAGAATATGGAAGTAAAGCATATAAAAGATAAAATATGAAGCTCATTGAAGTACACTAAGAATCTCAGCTTCAGAAAAGTCCAATTGCTTCTGTATATATCAATTCCTGCATAGCATTTACAAAAGTAGTCTTTTTCTCTAACATTTTCCAACACCAAATACATTAGTTCTTCTCACATATATAGAGTTCTTGTAGATTCCTTCCTCCAGCATGAGAGGAATTTGAATTCCTCCTAATTTGACACCTATTGACACTTAAAACTAACTATTTGATACAAAGGACAACTAACTAGGAGTCCTAGAGACCTAATACAACTGGGAGTGCAACTCCTTATTATGATTACAAAAACCTTATCTAAACATTTAAAACATTCTTTGACACCTAAAACTCCATGAAGTAGAACTTGATGGTGCTCATAACCTTCAGCTAGCCCTTGATGACTCATCCTTTTGATGTTCCTAGAAACTAGGAGACTGTCCCTTGCTCTGTTCTGGCTGAAAAATGGGTCTTGGGAAAAAGATCATATCTTCTCACAAAAAAACGTATTTGGAAAACCTGAAGGAGGCTTTTTTGAACCAATACATGCTGACCAAAAACCTCTCTTTTTTTTGTGAAAAACCTTCCCTACCTCCCAAAATGTGTCTTTGAAAAACAGGTGTAAAACAGAGAAATATGCCTGTGAAAAACTTGCACCTACAGCAGTTTCGTAGCGCAAGTTTAGTCACCCATTTATCCCAGCTCATAATTAATTTGAAGAAAATTAAAGAGGTTTTTCTATTTTAGTATGTTAGGAAGAAAAACCTCTTTCAATTTTCCAAAATATTCTTTCAGTTACTTTGGAGACCTCCTGGAAGTTGACTACTTAAAACAATTTTTCTCCTGAAAAAGGCTGCTTCAGTGATTTCACAGCGCAAGGTTTGGTATGTGTATATGTCTTCATTTCTTGAATTTACCTTTTGATTAGGGCTCAAAATTCTCAAGTGATCTTAATACACCTCTACAACAACATCCTTTTCAAAATAATCCTCTCTTTCTTTCAAAGTAGATCCTCAAAAACAAAACTGTCACCTTTAGCAGTTTCGTAGCGCGCTATGAAACTGCTGTGTGAGTCAAAAACACATAGTTCTCTTTTTTTAAATTGTCTTTCTTGCGATTTTAGTGACTAAATATATAACCTCTGGAGAGATTGGTAATTCAAGCACTCCAACCTTTGAATTAAATCCTATGAAATTGGAAGCAAATTCTTTGGTGACTTGCATGTGACCTCCTTGAAGTTTTTCGTAGAATCTCCAACATCCAACCTGTTTGAAAGCTTGTTCAATATTATACACCTGCCTGACCTATGATCCTTCTTTTCTGTAAACAACTCCATGGAATTCCTTCAAGATGAAAATTGAAAGAGCTTGCACCATCTTAATCTCGATCATTGCCTTGCTTGAAATGAAAAGGGAAGCTACTTTACTTGGACTTCAAAGAATTCTGATTAAGTGCTTGCCAATTTGTTTCTCATAGATGAACCCATACATAATCATAACTGAAAATACTTGGGTTCTTTTTTGAAATTTGAAACTTGAGTGCACCAAGACACCTAACGAACCTAATGATAAGAATGAGCAGTCGAATGTGCTAGGCAAGGTGTATGGAATGACAATTGATGATGAAAATCTAACAAATTCTAGTAGATTTGACAGTTGGATGACATTTGACACGGATCTGCATGAATCCCTAATTTCGTAGTGCAGCTAGTGCAAATTCTGGGTTTTGCGCTGCGAAAACTCCTAGACTGGGTTTTGCGCTACGAAAACACCTAGACAGTTTCGCTGCACATAAGAACTTTGAAATAGGATTGACATATGGATCTTAGGTGTGATGTGAGACCACTGATGGATGAAAACGGAGTGTTGACCTTTATTTAAAGATACTAACAAGACTCCTAGGACTTAGACACTAAAGCAAACATGGAAAAATTAAACCCAGACTAACACCTAACCTTTACAGTCAAACTGATGTGAACAATTTAGAAATTGTTTCCTAAGTGATAACAATATGTTTGCCTATTATGTTTTCTGTCACTGCTTCAGTGTCTGTGTATTTCACAATCTTATCGATCCGTTGCATAAAATAACATAGGCACATCCACGCACATGAGTCTGTAATACCTTAATTGTTTGTCTTGGATCAATTCCAGATCAAGTGGTATCAAAGCTCTAGGTTACTAAGGTTATACAAGCTTGTGCTGGATTTTGTTGTTGGATGTTAACTAGATCAAAGCTTAAATTAGGAGAAGGAGAGTTGGTTGAAGCTAACCCAGAAATTGGAAGATTCTATCCTAAGAGTAAAATCTCAGAAGAAAGTCGCTTGGAATCCAACTCCCAGTTCATGGACAGTTTCCTGACCATGAAATCCATGGTAGAAGAAATGTATAGAGAATTTAAGAAAGGTAGAGATGAAGATTCATCAAACTCCAAACAAGATAAAGGAGTAGAATAATCTCTCCTCCATGACCACTCTAAAGGCAAAGGGAAAGAAGAAAAACTTCCCACACCTCCTAATAGCCCTGAAAATAAAAAGAAAACATCTTTGATTAAATTAGATGTTAAATTTGATTTGTCGATATATGATGGATAGTTAAATGCAGAGAAGCTGGATAATTGGATTTGACAGATTAATGTGTATTGCAGAGTGCAGAGCATTGATTCAGACAAGAGTAAGATTCATTTGGCCAGCCTACGCCTTGGAGGCACTTCCTTGGTATGGTGGGAAGGCAGGACACAAGCTGACACGAAGAAGCATGGTAAAATTCTTTCTGTCTAGAGTGAATTTGTTTCTGCAATTAAAAAGAAATTCTATCCACTAGCCTATATGCAAAAAGCCATGATGAGCTGGCAAACTCTTTGCCAATTAAAACGGAGAATTGTACAAGGCTACACTCAAGAATTTAGGAAAAGAGCTTTGATTTTAGGAATTTCTTTAGACTCACCTAAAACTCTGCTGAAGTATATAGGTGGTCTACATAGCTATTTAAAGCACACCATTCTCATGTTTAATCCCACTAGCATAGATGAGGTATCTGTTCAGGCTACACATCTAGAGGCTAGAGGCAAGAATGTGAACCCAGAAGTTGGGGGATCATCAAAACCCACTGCAAGAAAGAATAAGGAAAAGAGAAAACATAAATGGAAAGGGAGGAAGACAAATACTGTACAAAAGACCAAATCTTCATGCACTCACTGCAAGAAAGATGGGCATGATGATGAACACTGTTGGATCCTACATCTGAAGCTAAAACCCAAGAAGTACGATGGAAAAAAGAAAAATATTGTTGCAGTTATTCAAAAAGATTTGGGGTCAGACTCAGGGGATGAAACAAAGATCATAGCCACATGTATAAAAGGTAAAAATTCTTAAGCATCTAGTAGTAATTCTGCACAATCTATTGATAATGAAGAAAATGAGAGGAAAAGACATGAGCTTTTTCATATTCGAGTTATTTCCAAGCATCAAAAGATTGATACCTTGTTTGATAGTGGCTCACAAGTAAATTTAATTTCTGAAGCAATTGTAAAGAAGCTGGGATTACTAACCATAGCTCATAAGAATCCATATCCATTAGGTTGGTTATGTGATAAAGCAAAGCTACAAGTGACCACACAATGTAAACTTAAGTTTTCTTTTGGGTCATCATTTGTAGATGAGGTTTAGATATAGTGCCTTTGGATATATGTGGAATTGTTTTAGGAAGTCCTTACTTGTATGATAGAAAAGCTATTTTCTATAGAGCAGAAAACAAGTATCAACTCGTTAAAGATGGAATCAAATATATTGTAAGAGCTCATAAACTCAAGAATAATTATACTCTCATAAACTCAGGGTAGATGAAAATAATTGTAAATTCATGCAAACAATTTTTACTGATGGTTATAAATGAAAAGAAACCTGACAAAACCAGTATATTTGAGGGTTGTAATGCTAAACAACAAGCTGCTTTAGAAAAAGTTGTTTCAGAATATGATATACTATTTCAAGAACCTAAAGGTCTACCACCCAAAAAGGAAATAGTACATGATATCAATTTGCAGCAAGATGCTCCATTGCCTAACATCGGAATGTACTGGTTGTCCGCTTTAGAGAATGCATAAATCAAGAAGCAGGTACAAGAGCTACTCAAGAAAGGGTTCATAAGACTTAGCACAACACCACATGGGTCTCCAATTGTCTTGGTGAGAAAGAAAGATGGCTCATGGACAATGTGCATTGATTACCGAGCACTGAATTAGATAACGATAAAAAACCGTTATCCCCTTCCTCGCATAGATGATCTATTAGATCAGTTGAAAGAAGCTGTTTATTTTTCTAAGTTGGACTTGCATAGTGGCTATCATCAGGTTAGAGTTGCAAAGAAATATGCATGGAAGACTGCTTTCAAAACAAAGTAAGGATTGTATGAGTGGTTGGTTATGCCTTTTGGCTTAACTAATGCTCCTGCTACTTTCATGAGAGTAATGAATGATGTACTCAGACCTTTTATTGATGATTTTTTCATTGTATATTTAGATGACATTCTTATATTCAGTAAAACATGGGAAGAACATTTGAAGCATGTAAAGCAAACTCTAGATGTTTTGAAAAGAGAAAATCTTTATGTTAAGCTCTCAAAATTTGAATTTGGCAAAAAAATCTTTGAATTATTTGGGTCATATTGTAGGGGGTGGTGAATTGAAGATAGATCCATTTAAGGTTGCAATGATTGTAAATTGGCCTAAACCCAAATCTGCTACAGAAGTTAGAAGCTTCCTAGGAGCAGCACAGTATTGGGGAAAGTTTATTTCTAACTTTTCCTTGATTGCATCTCCCTTACATGCTTTAACTGGATTGAACAAGGTGTTTCAGTGGGGAGGCAAACAACAGAAAGCCTTCAACACCTTGAAAGAAAATATTAGTACAACACCAGTACTAGCACTGCCCGATCTTCAAAGACCATTTGAGATTGAAACGGATGCCAGTAACTATGCCATGGGAGTAGCGTTGATGCAGCACGGTAAACCCATATGTTATCATTTTGAGGCATTTAATTCTACAGTAGTTAACTATCCCACATATGATAAAGAATTGTATGCATTAGTACAGAGTCTGGAAAAGTGGAAACATTATCTAATGGGAAAATAGATAGTTATACATACTGATCATCAACCACTTGAATATTTTCACTCACAAACTAAGTTGTAGCAATCAAGACATTATAGGTGGATGGGTTTTCTACAACAGTTTCATCTTGTTATCAGATATAAAAAGGGCATACGCAATAAAGATGCAGATATGTTGTCAAAACCAATCATAAATGCATCTACTATACTTAAGCATAATTTAGTATTGCATGAAAGCTACATTGAACAGTATGCTCAAGATATAGATTTTAAAGATGTATATGCAAATTTAAGTTAGGGCAAACAAGTAGAAGAATTGGATTATCATGTCAAGGACCAACTCTTGTATCATTTTGGAAATTTATGCATTCCAAAAACTAAAACAGTAAAGATAATTCGAGAAGCACACACTTCTCTAATATCAGGTCACTTTGGTGTAAGTAAAACAATTGCACAACTACAAAGATTTTTTTATTGGCCAAAAATGAATGAAACCGTTTCTAGATATGTAAGAGGGTGTACCATGTGTGCTAAAAGTAAGCCCAGCAATAGAAAACTAGGCCTATACACTCCAGTACTAGTTCCTTCTCATCCTTGGGAAAGTGTTTCCATGGAATTCATTGGGGTACTGCCTAAATCTAGAAAAGGTCATGACTATTTATATGTTGTTGTGGATAGGTTCAGCAAAATGTGTATTTTAATACCTTGTAACAAACAGATTACAGTTGAACAAACTGCAAAGTTGTTCTTTCAACATGTATGGTTTCATTTTGGATTACCCACTTCCATTATATATGATCGAGACTCCTGATTTGTTGGGAAATTTTGGTCGAGTTTGTGGGAATTGATGGACACCAAACTAAAGAAGAGCACAACTTTTCATCCGCAAACAGATGGAAAAATAGAAGTGGTTAATAAGACAGTGATCTAGTTGCTCAGAGGCTATTGCAGCGAGCATCCCAAGCTTTGGGATGAACATTTGTGTTATGTGCAACATGCTTACAAGTGAGCTAAACATTCTTCTGCAAAGAGATCTCCTTTTGAGACCTGTTTTGGTTTCACACCAAGGTCTCCCTTAGTTTTTGTTTTTGGTAAAGACATAGCAGTTGATGGACATAGTGATATGGACAAGGCAACCAAGTTCATTGAACAAATCCAAGAGATTCACCAGGCAGTATAGGAACAGCTAGAAAAGAGCCAAGCCAAGTACAAGGCAAGGCATGATAAGCATCGGATTGAGCATAGTTTCCAAGTTGGTGATCGAGTCTGACTGTATATTAGCAAAGACAAAATGCAGGGTGAAGGAAAGAAGTTGAAGCTAATAAGGTATGTACCTTTCAAGATACTTGAGAAGATTGGTGAGAATGCTTTTCGCCTTGAATTGCGAGCTTACATGCACATCTACTCAGTTGTTAATGCAGATAGCTTGAGACTATTTGAACCTTCATTGATTGAAGATCCCGAAGAGCAGAGTCAATTTCCTTCTATTGATGATCTGTTTCCTGAATATCTCAATGAGTTGCAGGAAAATACAGTTCTAGACAGGAAGGTAAGAACTATGTGCAGAGGGGATGTTAAGTACCTTAGGATTAGACTCAAAGGTTCAAAACCAAGCAGTGCAAAGTGGATAGAGATTGAGCAAGCGAGGAATCTATACCCTCACTTGATTGATGCTTAAAAACCAACTTTTGGTGGTCCAAAAGATTTTTTAGTGGGAAGGTCATGATCCGAGTTAGATCCTAAAACATTCTCTAAGTTTGCATAACTCTGTAAAATTCATGCCAAAGTTTTCAAGTCTTATAAAGATTGATCTTATCAGAAATATCCTCGAAACAGTTGTAATTTGTGAACAGTGTGGAGCAGCAAGGATCCTCGGTCAAGCGCACAGAGCATTGGCCCATGGTAATGCATGCTGTCATGAATTGGCAAAATGGGAGGTATTTTTGAGAGACGGGGGTGGTTTCTGATATGAGATTACCATATCACTGGGCAAACCCCTCAAAGAAGGAAAAGCCCCGAGCAACCCAGACCCGAAAAGTTATAAAACATACAAATATCGTGTTGATTTCATCAGAGGCTGGGTCCCACACAAAAACTGACAGGATATCGAAAGGGCTTCGAGCGATAAGTGGTTTCAACCGAGTCTTGCCCGATGCCACACACTGGGTGACATGCATCCAGCAGAAGAGAGAGGAAACCACTCACATCAGACGAATAAACGTCATGCTACTTACCCACCCGATATGGAATGAAATTCACAATTTAGAAGAATTGTATCTCTTGATTTAGATTAAATTTCTTGAGAAAATGCAATTCTATCAAATTTCTACATCAATCCCTTGCTAGGTGTCAATTCTTTGTCATGTTTGTTAGAGATGTAACTAACTGTGAATACCCCTTAAAAAATCACTAATAGTAGTTACAAATTCCAAGGAATTCTCTTAACTCTGTGAGAGTCTCTCATGTCATCCAATCTAGGAATGTCTAGATATTTTCTTGATTCACTTTATGCACTTGTGTGTTGTTCACATGGTTCATATATAAAATCTCTGTCATGCCAAATTCACATTTGGAATCCTTGGATTATAGTGAATTCTCCTTCAATATTCCCAACACCTCATCCATAAGTCACTTGTGGTATTTCCAATTTCGAATGTATATGAGAAGATCATTAAAGAATACTAAAAGAAATTCCATAATTTCTTATTGAAAATATGGTTCATGCATGACTAGAAAGTTGTAGGTGCATTGGTCAATTCAAACAGCATGACCAAAAACTCATAGTGACCACAATGATACCAAACCACAACCTTGGGGATGTATTTTTCTCCAACCCTAATATGATGATACAATGACCGAAGATCAAGTTTTGAAAAATAAATTGCTCCATGCAATTCATCCACCAATTCATCTGTCCTAGGTATAAAGTACCTATTTATTTATTTATTTTTTGTTCAAGGCCCGATAATCGATGCACGTTCTCAAGTTCCTTTCCTTTTTCTAGACCAATAAAACGGGTGACGTAAATATATTGGAACTAGGCCTAGTATGCCCCATTTGTAATAACTCCTTGATGGCCTTCTCGATTTCCTCCTTGAACATTTTTTGGTTCCTATATGGGGATGTTATCACTAGTTTGGTCCCCTTCTCAAGCTCAATTGTATGCTCAAAACCCCTCTCAAGAGGTCATCCAAGTTGAATGTCCCGAAATATCTTCTCATGTTTATTCAATAATGATTGAATATCTGTTGGTTACTATTTGAAATTGTATGTGATGTGATCAAGCACTCCATTGCCCAAGATATGCCACCATGACGAAAAATACTTTCCATCCTTTTTTCTATAACCACACTAGGGGTGCCATTAGTCATAGCCCTCAAAATCACCTTTTGGCCATTCGCTGTGGTGAACTCCATATCGTAAATATTCCAATATATGCCTATAGAGACACTTAATTGAACACCCAATACAAGATTGGTGTCGGCCAATTCTACCACATATAAATCAAATATTAGCGAGTAGTTCCCCATATTTAGCTTTAGATATGGGATCTTCCTTGTACACACCATCCATACACTAGTATCCACCTCCACATAAAACCCATCAAATTCCTCTATAGGAACTTATTTTTGGTTTCCAAGGTGGAGTCAATAAAATTGTGGGTTGCGGATTATTAATTAGATCAGTGACGCATTGTCCTTGCACCACTCCTTTGGCCTTGAAAGTATTATATCTAGGAGCACATGAGACTCTGGCTATAGTTCCAATTCTCTTTTCTATTAGTGGTGGTTCCACATCTGAACTGATATGCCCATTTTCTAGAGTTGATTCCGTTTCTTCTTCTCCATCACTATCAAAGAGTACTTCTATATAGTGAACCTTTCCTTTTCCCATGCATATGTGAGCTGGTACCCAAGGCTATTTTAAATTAAAACAAAGATTCTTTCTCCTTAATTCCTCTTAGGCCTCATTTTCCATCATATTTTTCGCAGCACAATCTTTTAGCGAGGGGTTCTTTTGTTTCTATAGAAGGAGAGGTTTGTTTGTTTGGAAACAAATTTGCCTTTGGGAACTACATCCTCCATATTCCTAGTCTTCATGATAGCATCCTGCAATGAATTTGGTTTAAAGGTCAAATAACCCCTTAATGAAAAACATGACCAATATGTGTTCTGACGTGCCAATCACTATGCTTGCAATCATCTAAAACCCCAATATGTAAGTATCAGGTACCCCTGTCTACTTAAGCTAAACCAACTTCTTTGAATGCAACTCAAGTTCCTTTTAATCAAACCAATTGATCAATATTTTTGTGAATTCTAGGTAAGAGGCGATAGTAGAGTGTCCTAGGGTGACTAACCCATGGTACCACCATTCATGTGCCTCCCCCTCCAAGTGCAATGTAGCACATTGGATTGCCTCTCATTCTATCATGGGTTTAAGTTAGAAGTATGTATCCAAAATTTTCACCAAAGCTCTAGCCATTGTTGAGCATTAGGTATATAATTTCCACTTATTTTGACATATTTTCCTTTAATTCATAACTTCTTTACCTTATGAAATGGGCATATGATGAAGGATTATGATAAAAGTTTAAGAGATTTGTGAGCAACATAAAATGAATAATTATTACCTTTTTCTATGTAGAAAATGAAGAAAATGGAGGATCGCCATTTCAAAGGACAAGACAAGGCAAAACCAACTGTTGTCCCTTTGACAGGGAACTACATCCAGACAAGGCAATCCAGATCAGAGCACATGAGCCAGGAAAAGGAATAAGAAATACCATATCAGTGCAAGAGGATGAAGAGATAACTGAAGGATAATGGTATGGCGAATCCCTCAGGATCCTTTGATCTTGAGGGATCGCTACCTTAAGAATATCTATATCTTTGGTATTTCCGCCTGGCCACTATAAAAAGGGACAATGCTGCTAGCCCAGGGGGGGAGGATTATTATTGTTTTATAGAATTTACTATTGTAAACTAAAATTTGATCATAGACTCTCTTTAAAGAGCGATTATTGTAACTCTGTTTTCATGATTAATAGATAAACTTTGTTTGTTGTTCTGTCTCTGATTCTAGAGTAACCCCAGCAGTGCATCCCTGGAGGCTAAGGGCCCGACCCTAATGGATCACTTGCTTCCTATACCATTATTTTCCAATTTCAAGTCATGTGTGGTTTGATTTCTCTTACTTGCTTCATTCAGTAATCTGTTGTTCCTTATCATTGCGTTTACTGACTCTGTTATATTTCATTCATATTTGAATAGTAAGGTTATCTTCTACAACTAAAATGTTATGTTGTTCACTCTGAAATCGTATCGCATTGTTATTCCCTTACAGACTGGCATTACTGTGTAACATTGTTGTTCCTTTACAGATTAACATTACTGTTCGTTTAGAAAGTAACATTGTTGTGCATTTACAGATCAGTATTATTGTTTATTTAAGCTACGGTTTACCTCTAAGTGTGATTGCTGTTCATTAGGATTGTCATTCCATTGCAACCGCAATTGTTGTTTCTTTATCACTGTGGTTAATATTTATTATGATAAACTCATATGACTAATTTCATCATTATAGATTTGTTGTGTGTTAATATCTGATTTAGTTTGTTGTGCATTTACATTTGATTCAGCTGCTGTTCAATATTTCATAAGACTTACTTTAGTTTGTTGTTCCATTCTTGGTTTACTGTTCAAATCATCTCTGAGTTAAAGATTGCTGCTTAATTCCTTTAGATTACGATTGCTGCTTAATTCATTTATGTAAGTCAAAGCTTTGTTGTTCAATCTTTTCAAATAGATTAGTTGTTGTTCCCTTTTCTGTTAATTGAATTATCATTTCAAGTAATTGCTTTGGTGTGAATAGAATGGTCTGCAACTGTAGTGAACATTGAATATTGTTTTCTGGTTCCCAGATTGGAGACCTTCTCCTTGATTGCGTTTCATTTGCATCAGTTTACAAAGGGAAGAGTTATCATTGCTTCACCCTTGACTGATGAGTGTTGTAGTTTCTTAAATGAATGATTTAGTTACAAAGCATTTCAATTTCTTGCCATTACATTTAGAGTTTGTTTCTAGCATTTATTTACTTATGTAAAAGCACTATACTACTAGCATTACTCTTGACAAGTGAACGCCTCAGACTGAGTACACTCTTGAGATAAAAAATCTTACCTATATTGATAATTAATGTAGGGTAAATAGAGGTGAAAAAGACCCTTTTTACTGCTCAACATTTTGGCGCTGTTGCCGGGGAAGAGTGTAGCCATTTGTTTCTTTTGAGAGTAGTGTAAGTACCTTCTAGGAGAGAACTGGGTTTTGAAAACGGAAGGTAAGAACCTGCGTACAGAGCATGTAACAGCCCTGCTCCCTTGCCCGCTTTCCTGCAGATTTGTTGTTATTTTGGGTAGAAATCAACATTTGATTTGTGTGCATGGCTAAGCAGAAAAAGCCTGAAAAGAATCCTAAACCACTAATCAAGCCTGATAAAGCTAAGGGGCAAGTGGCCCTTGGCCGATCAACCTTTACAGACAAAATCCTTAAAAAAGCATAATATCAACCTTCAGTAGGACCTATAAAAGTTTCCTCTAGAAAACCTATTAGTTCCCTTTAGGCCACAGGATCACCATCTGTAGCCTTTGCTGAGGTGCACAACCAAACTGAGGAGAAATATTTTCAAGAAATTGAGAATTCTAGTCCAAAATCATTGCAAGAAGGGAACCTTCATAATCTTTGCGAAGGGAGAGGAGAAACATGGGAAACTGAAGAACCAAGATCTCCTCTTGGAATAATTCAACCATTAAGTAGCCCAGATAAGGGAAGTGCTGCAAAAATCATCCAGAACGAAGAACCTCAAGAGCTAAAATCCCCCCCCAAACATTAGGAACTCTCATCATCCCAGACAAATGAAGTGTTGTTAAGGCCATTCCTGCTCCGTCTAACCAACCTAGGAATACCCTCCTAGAAATCCCGGAAGGTTATTGGAACATATTTGACCAAATGGCCCAGAACCAGCGAACCCCCCAAACCTCGACATTGCAATATCCCATTGTAGATACTGCAGTCAATGGACCTATGAAGGCAATTCCTCTCCAACATATCCCTACTTTTCATGGCCTAACATCGGAAGACCCAGATGCATTTTTGTTTGAATTCGATGTGTTGTGCAGGGGATATGACTATACCATTGATCCCCAAAAGCTGAAACTATTTCCCTCTACATTAAAAGGAGCTGCTTTACAATGGTTTATGGGATTCGGTGGAGGTGCTATAAATGACTGGGATCAGATGAAAGGTGCTTTCCTGAAGAAATATCAGGATTATTGTAGGTCCAGAGAGTTAAAGGCTGAAATAATTCAGATGGTAGCTAGACCTAATGAGACACTAGAAGAATATGTTGAATTTTTTCAGTATAATCTTCAAAGATCTCCTTATGCATCATTACCCTTACCTGACAATGTATTAAAAACAACATTAATTAAAGGTATGAAGGAACAATGGATTGAAACACTAAATATTATGGGAAAAGGAGACATCTATCAAGAAGATTTTTCTAACATCATTGATTTATGTATCAGGAGCTCACGAGGCAGCACAAGACTAAAACCAGCAGAACATGACAGGTTTACAAGGGACAACAAGATCTTTGGAGAAGGAGTAACACACAAAAATTTGAAATTTGCTAGAAAATTTCAAAACTGATATATTAGGGACTTTGACAACGCAACTTGATATTATTCAAGTGAAACAAAAACAAGCAAAAGAAGAGAAAAATATGGAAATATTCTGTCCTAGATGCAAAAAGAAACACAACCACAAAGAGTGCCCATTAGATGTAGTTCAAGTTTGCATTATTTGTACAAAACACCACTCTACAGAGAGCTACCCCTCACTTCTTGGTTTGAAAGCAGTATACAAAGAAGCAAAAGAAGAACTAGAACCAGTGTACCTACTTAATCAGCACCATCAATGGTAGCCGCGACAATCAGGTATGTTCCCCGATCCATCTTCTTCTTTCCAGCCTCTACAATATCATGCTTAGCAATATAATATAATGTGGCAAAATCAACCTCCCTTCTCAAATTCGTCACAATAACCATTTCCTTCATCATCACCATGGCCGAATCAAGCAAGCCAATCTAATTGGCCAAATTTTCCCTACGCTCCACCATATTGGCAAAACAATGCGTATCCAACGCAATGGTCCCCTCCCACTTCACAGAGTCAAGCCTGGCAGACAAACTGGCAAAGACCGATGAATCAGCCGATAGGAACCATTCCACTCCCTCAACCTACACTGCCAACACTATAACAAAACCCCCAATCCAACTTAAGACTGCAACTCCCAGCCCCACCCAACCCGAACCTAAATAACAGACCGGTTCAATCTGTTCAAATAATTGAAACACCAGAACTAGAAACCGATCTAAGGGAGTGCAATGACCTTCAATTAAGGTATGGGCACATTATAGAAACCAAGGGAGATAAAAATGTTCAAGTTGAAAATCAATTACCTACAGAACAACCATTACAAGAAGGAGATGTGGTCAGACAACATACTCATGACCAAGTAACCACATCTTATCCCCCATTCCTGGAACGATTAATCATACCGTGCCTTATAGAACATCCTGACTTTGATATTCTGGGAGAACTGAAGAATTTGTACATAAAAATCCCACTCCTCCAAGCTATCCAAGATATCTTGATATATGAAAAGACCATCAAAGAGTTATGTATAAAAAAACCAAGGAGAAGAATAACAAATAACCCAACAGTCCAAGTAGTTGGCACCATATCTGATCTGTTATCAGGAAGAGAAGCACCCATAAAATATGAAGACCCAAGAAATCCAATAGTGATAGTACAAATCAATGGACAAACATTTTCAAATGCCTTTGTTGATTTAGGGGCTGCAATTAATATCTTAACAACCACCACTTGTCAAAAACTGGACATTACATAGGTAGAACCAACTTCCACCTTATTAGAACTAGTTGACCAATCAGTGGTTAGGTCAGAAGGCACACTACATGATGTCATGGTATCCGTTGATTCCTAGGAATATCCCGCTAACTTTCTGATAATAAACCCCGAAAACCGACTTGATGGACATTCATTAATTTTAGGCAGACCTTGGCTTGCGACCGTTGATGCTTACATTGGCTGCTGACAAGGCAGTATGACCATAACTAGAGGAAGTAACATCAAGAATCTAGCCTTGTACCCTCCAGCCCAGCCACGTGTAACAATAATAAAAACTAACAAACATCATGTATCATACCTCACCGAAAACATTAGATCCCCATTAACCATAGAATATGCCCTCGATTTCAAAGATCAAACAGAGGATGATGTTATTAACAACTTCATTAACCAAGCTGAATCTAAATCCCACATACAATGTCACATGATAGAGGTAGCATTTGACAATGAACTAGAAGAAGATCCTCTCAAAGACACTCATGACCAGACAATACCCACCACTTTTGTTTCAAATAGCAAAACTATAGAGATTGAGCCAGGAAAAACCTTAAACATCAATAATAAGCTGACTCTTGAACAAGAAGAGAAGCTGATCCAACTACTGAGAAAATAGAAGGAAGCTTTTGCATGGGATTATTCGGACATGAAGGGAATCGATCCCCAGCTATGTACACACCACATTTATACAGAAAAAGATGCGAGACCTATTCACCAACCCCAACGGAGACTTAACCCTCACCTGAAAGACATTGTGAAAGCTGAATTACAAAAACTTTTGGATGTAAACTTTATTTATCCGATCTCCAATAGCAAATGGGTCTCTCCACTTGTAGTGGTGCTAAGAAGAATGGAAAGTGGAGGATTTGTGTAGATTATAGAGAATTAAACAAAGCAACCCAGAAAGACCACTTTCCCCTTCCATTCATCGACCAAGTACTAGATACACTAGCAGGAAAAAAATTCTTTTCTTTCTTGGATGGATTCTGTGGATACAATTAGATTCAGATTGCACCTGAAGACCAGGACAAAACTACTTTTACCTATCATTGGGGAACGTTTGCCTACAGAGTCCTACCCTTTTGCCTATGCAATGCCTCTGCCACATTTCAAAGGGCCATCCTTAGCATCTTTTCAGATTTAATAAATGAAGGGCTCGAAGTATACATGGATGATTTCACACCATATGGAGATGATTTCGACCCAGCACTAGACACATTGGAAAAGGTGCTGCAACGATGTATCGCCACTAGGCTTTGCTTGAGCCATGAAAAGTGTTATATGATGATGACTAAGGGACTCAACCTAGGTCATTATATCTCAGTAGCTGGAATATAGGTAGATTCGACCGAAATTCAAATAATTTTGTTAATACCTACTCCTACCACACAAACAGAGGTACGTTGTTTTCTTGGATTTTTTGGTTATTATAGGAGATTTATAGAACATTTTTCTCAAATAGTTGCACCTCTGTATGCACTAACAGGGAATGCTGATTTTGTTTGGACAGATAAATACGACCGTGCTTTTGAGGATCTGAAAAAGCTTGTGTCAACATCCTCAGTGCTCTGAGGCCCAAATTGGGACCTGCCATTTCAAATTTCATCAAATGCTTTAGACACAGCTATTGGAGCAGTCCTTGGGCAAGAAAAAGACAAAAAACCATACGCAATCTATTATATTAGCAAGAATTTGTCTCCTGCTGAGCTAAACTATACTGTTACTGAAAAAGAATTTTTAGCTGTAATACATGTTGTAAATAAATTTAGGCATTATATCATTGGATATCCTGTTGTTTTATATACAAATCACTCTGCCATAAAATATTTAGCAAATAAACCAATTACAAATGGTAGAGTAACAAGATGGTTGATTTTATTGCAGGAATTTGACATCACAATAAAAGATCGACCTGGGAAAGAGAATCTTGTAGTTGACTTTCTCTCACGAATGTCGAAGCAAGTGGACGGAGTAGTAGTCGAAGATCAATTTCCAGATGAACATTTATTCGTTGTTACTATCAAAACACCCTGGTATGCTAATGTTGCAAATTATTTAGCAGTAGGCAAATTACCAAAGCATCTGACCCCTAATAAACGGAAACAGATTGTGTAGAGTAGTACCTGATTTTCTTGGATTGGGGGCTAGCTATTTCATACAGGGGCAGATATGCACATCAGAAGATGCATCTGTGAAGATGAAATATTTGACATTCTGAAAGCCTGTCACGACGGACCATGTGACAGACATTTCGCAGATCGAAGAACTGGTCACAAAGTTCTACAAAATGGGTATTACTGGCCCACAATCTTCAAATATGCAAAGAAAATTTTTCAAGCTTGTGATAGTTGCCAAAGAACAGGATGCCCTGGATAGTACGACGAAATGCCTTTGAACCCACAAATAGTCATCGAACCATTTGAGCGTTGGGCGCTCGATTTTGTTGGTCTGATCAACTCATCATCAAGCCAGAGAACATATATTTTGGTAGCAACAGAATATGTGACCAAATGGGTTGAAACAGAGGCACTTCCAAGAGCTACAGAGGATTTCGTCTTTCATTTCCTGTTCCAGATATTTGTACAATATGGCCTCCCAAGGGACATAATCACAGACGAAGGACCACAATTTGCTGGTAATAAAATTGCTACAACATTTTTAAAAATTATCATATTCAACACAATATTACCACTCCATACCACCCATAGGAAAATGGCCAAGTAGAAAGCATGAATAAAGTAATAGAAGCAATATTAACAAAAACCATTGCATCACACAGACGCGATTGGGCTACAAGATTTCCAGAAGCCTTGTGGGCATACCGAACAACGTGGAGAAACACCACCGGTTATTCACCATACTAGCTAGTATTTGGAAAGGAACCCATCTTTCCAATAGAGTTCGAAATACAAACATTGAGAACAACACAAGAAGTCGGTCTAGATTTAAATGAAGCCCATATTAATAGACTACAAAAAATCAACGATCTAGATGAAATGAGGCTCTCTGCTCTTCAACATACTGCATTAATCCAACAACAGAAAGTAAAATGGCATGACGCCCTCATCAAAAAGAAAGTCTTCCACGAAGGAGATTGGGCACTCCTATACAATTCTAGGTTTCAGGATTTTCCGGGAAAAATTCAAACTCGTTGGCTGGGACCATATGAAATCCAGAAAGTGCATGATAATGACACCATTACTTTAACTACCATTGACATATCTAGACATACCTTTAAAGCAAATGGCCACCGAGTTCGACTGTATCGCAAACCGCTTACTCGAGAATCCTTCTACCAGCAACTCTGGGAAGACTCTGACATGCAAATTCTGGCTGAGGAAGAAAACTCTTCCTCGCCTTTGGTTCACTAAGTAATTTGATTGCTTTTAAATTTTGTACATAACTTTTTCTGTTCTGTTTGTGTAAATCACTTTTTGTGCAGATTTGTGCATTTTTTCAATTTTTTTACATTTTGCTATTCCTTTCCGAAGAAATAGCACTTTCACGTTTTGTTGTTCCTTTCTGAAGGAACAGAACTTTTGTCATTTGCTATTCCTTTCCGAAGGAACAACATTTTCGTCATTTTGCTGAAGGAACAACACTTTTTCATTTTGCTGTTCCTTTCCAAAGGAACAACATTTTCGCCATTTTGCTATTCCTTTCAAAAGGAACAACACTTTCGTATTTTGCTATTCCTTTCCGAAGGAACACCATTTTCGCCATTTGTTATTCTTTACCGAAGGAACAACACTTTTGCATTTTGGTGTTCCTTTTGGAAGGAGCAACATTTCCGTCTTTTGTTGTTCCTTTCTGAAGGAACAACACTTTCACATTTTGCTATTCCTTTCCGAAGGAACAGCACTTTCGTATTTTTTTTGTTCCTTTCTGAAGGAACAACACATCCACATTTTTGCTGTTCCTCTCCGACGGAACAACACTTTCGTTTTTTATTGTTCCTTTATGAAGGAATAACGCTTTCATTTTTTACAATTCCTTTTCGAAGAAACAACACTTTGGTATTTTGTTATTCCTTTCCGAAGCAACAACACTTTCATTTTTGTGTTGTTCCTTTCCGAAGGAACAACACTTTTGTTTTTTTGTTGTTCCTTTCCAAAGGAATAGCACTTTCTTTTTTCTTCTATTCTTTTCCAAAGGAACAACACTTTCATTTTCTGTTGTTCCTTTCCGAAGGAAACATTTCGGCATCTTTTGTTTGTGTTTGCTTTATTTTCTGTTCCGATTAAGGAACAACTACTGTTCCTCTCAAGGAACAGCAGCTTCGAGCATGTTTTTTTCCATTTTTCTTGTGGTTTTTGTGTGCAAATATTCTTTTATCGTCCCTCTAAAGAAACAACAGTTGTTCCATCTAGAGAACAACACTTTTTTAGTGCATTTTCTCCTTTTTGTGTGTATGTGTGTTTCACCATTTAGATGATTTTTGTGAGTGATTGTCATTTAAGGCACAACTATACATTTATGAAAAAATTATATCACTTTGTTGTCATTATTTTCACTAATACCAATCTAATTGATTATTTTTTTATGATGATGGTTCTTTCTAAATCCCCATAATTCTCTTTGATCATTATTATTGAGTAAGAATAAGGGCACATTTTTCTATTGAGATGTTCAGACTTCTTCCACCATCCCTACTCTTAAGGAGTGTTGAACCACCCTCTGTATATAAATAGGAAAAGTGATATATAAAAGAAAATAAGAAAAAATGTATATCTATATGATTACTAACTTGATTTGTCAGATGAAGGATAGGGGGTCTCACCAAGAGCCAGCCTACCATGATCATAAGGAAGAAAGTGAAGCGGCATTCCCACTATGGCCACCACACCAAGGATATGATCCAAGAGGCACATCAGAAAAATAAAAAGCCCTTGGAATAGGAGGTCTCATCACGAGCCGGCCTTCCCACCTTTCACTCCTTCTTGGTGAATGGCATTGTGATTCATCTGGTTACCAAGCCAGCACAATGGCCTCCATTCTGACATTGCACAACACTTTCCTAGGCATACACAAAGGATTATGGTTCCAAGGGTGAAATAAACAACTATGTCAAGATTATGGACACCTGTAGGCAACAGAGCTCTGTTGATGGTATTGAAGTCATATTTCTTATACACCAATAGTCATTATAAAACCCTTCTTCTTATATCCTTATAGTGGTTTCAAATGAGATTATGTATATAACCCTTTCGAACCTTTGATACATGAAAATCATTTACAAATCAATCATGACGGTTAAAGTGGATAATGACCGCATAAGAACTTTTATTCACGTCAGCTGTCCTATCCTCCATTTCCCGCATCATATCACGACATTTCCATATTTATTAGTGATTCTATCATACACCTCGATTTTGGTAATCCGCTCATTTTTGTAAACATGTCATATATCTATACGGTGTTCCTTTATTCCACTGTACGAGTGCAGTTCAGCACGCAGCTCCTTTATTTGATAGCCGAGGACGGCCAATCACATTACAGGGGGCGCGCGTGATCTCCATAATTCACTGGCATACGTGTCAGCCCATTATTCAGAGGTATTATGACTTCACCAAAACTTGGGAATAGCAAGCATAACGGTATTTTGTTTCCCAATATGCATGGCTTGTTGTTCCAACGCCATTTCCGTGTTTTGCTCTGCAAAAATTAGCAGTAAGTTAAAATTTTGAACAGCTTGTTGTTCCATCATCTTCTCTGTGTTTTCTTAACAGTGAGCTAAAAATTTGAATAGCCTATTGTTCCATCGTCGTCTCTGTGTTTTTACAATGTGCTAAGCGTGAATAAGATGGGAGGAAGATCAATTCACATTGAACCATAGGTGCTGATGGTCTCTGATGCCGCACGAGAAACCTTAGCAAGGGTAGTATGGATAGCTTACCTTAACCGCCTACAACAATCTAACGAGACGGTGGCAATCGAGTTTCTACATAATTTTCAGGAAAAGCATTCCATGGTGAGAGGGAGATAGATAGCATTCACAAATGACATAGTTGCTGAAGTTTTGGGACTTCTAGCCATTGGACCTGTGTGGACTCTGAAAAAGGTGAGATTGCGAGACGCCATAACCATCTTCCAGGACGAAGGGTAGAACCTTACTTTCAAAGGGAAAGGAGTCCTACCGGCAACCCTGGGAGAGCCTTGGGTAGAATTGGAGAGAATTATTCAAAGCTACATCACTTGCAACGGCAGAAAGACGTGGTAAGACCACGCCATCTCAAACTTTTAGCCATGTTAAAGCATAAATGTGTTGTGAATTTGCCTGCGTTCTTAAATATTTTATTACATGATGTTGCCCGAAGCATGAGGAAATCTCGCCATGTAGAGTCAGTAGTAAGCCATCATGGGTTAATTCGATTGATAGTCAGTTACAGTCTTACCCAACAACAGAGTAGTTGGGAAGAATTTATTTTCTCGATAGATGGGAGACTGGCTTTGCCAACCCCAAAACGAAAACATATTGCCAACACATCAAGCAAACCACTGAAATGAAGACAATATGTTAGATTGGCAAGGAGCAGAGGAATGCTGGGAAATTCCCAGGGAAACATTAGCCAGCCTATGGAAATACATGATTCAGAAGATGAACAACCCCCACAATTGGAAGGTGGGGAGAATAAAGAAGAATTGGAGGAAAACGATGAAGAAGTACCAGAGGAGGAGACTGAGCAATCCATTCAGGGAGAAGGGGAGGAAATAGAGCAATGCAACGAAAGTCCACTGCAAAACCCTCTGCAAGAAGATGAATTGGCCCAAATTTTGGCCAATATGGGCGAGTATGTCCAACCTCACAGCCCACTCAACCCCCATACCGAAGAAGGACCACAAGAGCACTCTGCTCATGATAAAAGTGCATTCGAGGAAATGTGTGACGAAGAGGAAGAAGAAGAGGATCACTCTGCTCATGGTAAGAGTGTATCTGTGGAGGAGAGTGCTGAAGAGGAGGAAGAAGAACAATCTGTTCCTAGCCAGAATACACTTGAAGAATTGCATTATGAAGAAGAGGTAGAAGAAGAAGCTGCCCGGGAAACAGTAAAACAAAACAGGGTTTCTACCCCTGAAAAAACTGAGCAAGATTCTCTACGGAAAAATAAAATTTTTGAAGGAACATCTCCTCAAAACCAGGATACTGAAAATGAAAAACAAAAATAACCAATAATCTCAACTCCAATCATAGAGAAACAACCAGTATCCACTTCTACACCTCCTTTTCCAAAAAGGTTACAAGTTGATAGAGGGGTAGAAAACCATATTATGTTGCCTAATTATGATTTTTTAGATGAATTGAAAAATTTCTGTATCAAAATCCCTTTGTTACAAGCCATTAAGGAGATCCCAATTCTAGCTAAAACAATAAAGGAGTTGAGCATGAAGAAACCAGGAAGAAAAACAAAAGAAGCAAAAATAATTCAGCTAGCAAGGAAAATAGCAGACATAGTGATGGGAAAATTTTCCATACAAAAATCTGTAGATCCAGGAAGTCTGGTCGCAAAAACACATATCAATGGAGTTGAAATTCCGAATACACAGATTGATTTAGGAGCAACAATAAACATCATGAGCAACCAAACCATGGAATAGCTCAAACTTCCCAATCTTCTTTATACACCTACATTACTGCAATTGGAAGATAGATGTGTAATGAAACCAAATGGTGTGTTAGAAGATATTTCAGTGTCCTTAGACTCTTGGGAGTACCCTGTTTATTTTATGATCCTAACCCCAAAGAGAAATCTAGGAGGACATCCACTATATTAGGAAGACCTTGGCTGGCTACAGTTAATGCTTTCATTAGTTGTAGATCTGGTGATATGTATATCTCTAATGGTAATTCAACTAAGAAATTCACTCTATATCCTCCACCAAGAACAATCACAGAGAAATATGACAAAGAATGGATTGATGATGAAAATGATATTCAGCCTCTCTTTACTATTTCAACCATTAGTGAAGATAGTCAAATCTTAAATACAATGGAAAATTTTGAATCATCTCCAGAATATGAACATGATAAATTTCAAGAAAAATCCAATGTTGAATATTTGTCATCTAGGCAGATGTCTCTTTATTCTATGGAAGAATTTGGTAGCTCTACAGTTGAAATCATTCCAGGGAAAACATTGAACATAAACAATAACTTGGAAAAATTACAACAGGAAAAGATAATCAAAACTTTACAACAACATTCTTCTGCATATGCATGGGAATACTCTGACATGAAAGGAATTAGTCCTAAGACTTGTATACATCACATCTACATTAAGGAAAATTTTAAACCTATCAGACAACCTCAAAGAAGGATGAATCCAAATCTTAGGGAAATTGTGAAAGAAGAGATGCAAAAATTGTTGAATGTAAACTTTATTTACCCAATTTCAGACAGCCAGTGGGTTTCTCCTCTAGTGATTGTGCCTAAAAAGAATGATAAATGGAGGGGTATTAATTATCGAGAACTGAATAAGGCTACCCTGAAAGATCATTTTCCTTTGCCCTTTATAGATCAAGTATTAGATACATTAGCAGATAAGAAGTTCTTCTCATTTTTGGATGTTTTTAGTGGTTATAATCAGATTTAGGTAGCACCTGAAGACCAAGATAAAACCACATTCACCTGCCCATGGGGAACTTATGCTTACCAAGTACTCCCTTTTGGATTGTGTAATGCACCTGCAACATTCCAAAGAGTAGTACTAGGAATTTTTTCTAATCTAATACATGATTGTGTAGAGGTATATATGGATGACTTTACAGTTTATGGGAATACATTTGAGGAAGCTTTAAAAAATTTGGAGAAATTTCTTAAAAGATGTAAGGAAGCAAACATTTCACTAAGCCATGATTTTTTTTTATGATGTTTACAGAAGGGATTGCTTTAGGACATCACATTTCAGGAGATGGATTTAAGGTTGATAAATCTAAAGTTGAAGTCATCTCTAAATTATCAATTCCAAGTTGTCAAAAGGATGTTAGAAGTTTTCTAGGATTCATAGGATACCATAGAAAGTTTAGAGAAAATTTCACTAAACTAGGATCCCCGCTCTTCAAATTTCTCACCAAAGATTGTGAATTCAATTGGAATCTCAATTGCTAGTTGGCATTTGAGTCTTTGAAAGCAAAAATTTCTGAGGCACCCATCTTAAGAGGTCCAAATTGGAAACTACCTTTTCATATTTCAATAAATGCTTAAGATACAACTTTGGGAGTTGTATTAGCACAAAAATATTTGATCCGTTATGCCATCTATTACACAAGAAAGAATTTGATTCCCACTGAATTAAATTACATTGTAACTGAAAAGGAATTCTTAGTCGTTGTTCATGCCATCAACAAGTTCAAACATTACATAACATGCTATGAAACCTTTGTTCATACATATCACTCTGTAATTAGGTACTTAATGAATAAACCTATTAATAATGGAAAAGTTACAAGATAGCTATTACTCCTACAAGAATTCAACATCACTATTTTAGATAGACCTGGAAAACAAAACACAGTTGCTGATTTCTTGTCTAGAATTCAAAATATCAAAGATGACACTCCAATTGAAGATAAATTTCTTGATGAATATCTTTTTGCAGTAACTACTCAAACCCCTTGGTTTGCAGATATTGCTAATTACTTAGTCACAGGAAAATTACCTTCACATTTGTTTCCTAAGGAGAAAAGAAAAATAATTCAAACAAGTGCAAGTTACTCATGGATTACTAATGAATTGTATAAAACAGGTCTAGATCTCATGATCAAAAGATGTGTTTGAGAAGATGAAATGCCTGAAATTATTAAGGCATGTCATGATGAACCTTGTGGTGGATACTTTGCTAACAAGAGGAAATCCTAGACAATCCTTCATTTAGGATATTATTGGCCCTCCATCTTCAGAGATGCCAAAGAATATGTCAAAAGGTGTGACACCTACCAAAGGGTAGGGAAACCTGCTCCTTCAGATGAAATGCCACTACAAACTTAGTTACTTATTAAACCTTTTGAAAAATGGGCCTTGTATTTTTTTGGACGAATTAATCCTCCATCCAAACAAAAGAAGTATATTTTGGTATGCACTAATTATGTCACCAAATGGGTAGAGGCTAAAGCATTACCTTTTACTAATGAAAAATCTGTAGTTAATTTTCTTTTTGAGGACATATTCACTCGTTTTGGTGTTCCAAGAGAAATAGTGAAAGATCAAGGATCTCAATTTACATCCAAAATGGTGGAGAGACTTGTGGAAGAATACAAGATAAAACATAGAAATTCTACTCCTTACCATCCACAAGAAAATGATCAAGTTGAATCTACCAATAAGGTGATTGAAGGAATTGTCGTTAACACTGTACATCTATATAGAAGGGATTGGGCATAAATGCTTCCTGAAGCCTTATGGGCCTACAGAACTACATGGGGGAACACAACAGGGCATACTCCCTATGAGCTTGTTTATGGGAGCAAGTCCTGTTCCCTATAGAGTTTCAATTCAGAACCTTCAAGATGGCAGTCTAATTGGGACAGGATTTATCAGAAGCACAAAAACATAGATTGGAGCAACCCAATGAGCTTGATGAAACCAGGAAAGATGCAGTTCAAGGAACCAGTTTAGTCCAACAACAAAGGGCTAAATGGCATGATAAGTATATCAAGGAAAAAAAGTCTCAAGCAGGGGATTAGGCACTTTTCATTGATTCAAAATTCAAATATTTTCAAGGGAAGTTTCAGAATCATTGGTTTGAGCCATATGAGATTGAAGAAGTCTTTAATAATGTAGTGAGAATAAGGACAATAGATGAGAGAAAATTACCTCTTCTTGTGAATGGTCATCGATTAAAAATATATCATAAGCCAATTTCACGAAAGGATTTTGTCAGAATTTTCCAAGATAACACTGAAATGAAGTTGGTGAAGAAGAATTCTTCTTCTCCACTAACTTAGTTTTTCATATATATATATATTATATATATCAAATGTATAAGTTTGAAAACCAATTGTTCATTGGCTTACTTATACAAGAAATACAGGGTGAAAATCAAAGATTTCTGAAATCCTATATTTCCTATTTTCTTTCTATAATAAGTAGTGACATAAAGCTACATTCATTTGCAGTTCCTAATCTGCAAATTCATTATATCACTTCACTTTCATTCCCTTTCACCATTATATTCCATTTTCATTTCATTTCACATTCATCTTCCATAGCCATATTTCATCTTTATCATGTTCTGCAGCTAATTCCATTCCACAACTAATTTTATTCTGCAACCATATCTCATTCCGCAACTCTGTTCCAAACAAATGATGATTGCAGGGAATTGAAGAATCTTGTTTTGAAGACTGATATGCTAAGAAGGGTATTTGTGGATCAACATCAAAGAAAAGAACAAATGAAAAGGTTAATTTCTAAGTGGTAAAAGTGCAAAAAAATATTTTAAATACAAGGTTAGAACATAAAGTATGTATAATATGGGCATTCATATGTTTCCTTGACAAATCATCATTTGATTTGATTGCAATCTCTATTTTATTGCATATCTGCCACATCCTCAATTGTCACATAACGGTCCATAATTAACTCCCTCATTGTTTTTAATGGTCATGACTACGACGTGACATACTTGTCCACATTTCTCCAAAACCCTTACCATCGACTTATTTCATGCAAACCTGTAGTTCCTTTCACCATATTCGCAGTCAATCCATTTCATAAACTAGGAAGGGTAGTTCTAAAGGTTGAGGAACTTTGCGTAGTAGAAGGCATGGGGCTCATTGTTAGATCAGAACCGATAGGAGAAAAGTATATGGAAGGATACCCATAGCTTAAAGAAATGTTGTTGAAGGCTGGATGGCTCAAATTCATCGAGAAATTTGATGGTTTTCATAAAGAGGTCACAAAATCATTTGGTAGATCTTTTCATGGCACAGAGGTAGAAATTGGAGATATTAAGTTTGCAGTAACTAAGTCGTTCATAACCGAGGCTATAGAACTTCCAAGCCATGGTGAAAGATGGTTCAAAAATAAGGAATTCCATAGTGAATCACGAAGAGTAATACTCAGGAACCCAGGTATGGATGTCTCTGTTTTTGGAAAAGGAATTCCCATTTCAGCGCTTAAAAGTAAGTGGAGGAACATGATTTTGATATTACAAAAATTTATCACCTGTGAGAGGAGATTCGGTTGCATGTATGTCTACCATATCCTTTTATTGATGAATTTCCTAGAAAATGGAGAAATCAATTTTCCTTTCTTCCTGCTAAATAGTTTAAGAAGGATGGCCTCAAATGTGCAAAATAAAATAGAATTCATAGATACAACCATGTACCATCATGGTTTGATGAAGATACCGATTGAGTTTCATTTAAAAGACATAGGAGTTAACAGGGAAAATTTCCTCATTAGAAACCATTTCCAAGAAGCACAAGAGTCGCCCAAAGAATATAATGTTAGAAGAAGCAGAAGAAAGAAGATTTGTATAACCATTAAAGACAGACTTGAGTCTTCATTACAAAAAGATGATGAAAAATTAATCTCTAAGGAACTGACAGAAATCAAGAAGAAAATGAGGGCTAGAGGAAAAATAAGAAAGGAGAAAAAGGTCATAGAGGAGGAGAATGTAAGTCATCCACAACCTAGAATAAGCTCTAGACTCCGAGATTTGGTAAAGAAAACATCGTCAAAAGGGACAGAGTTCATAAACTTCGAAAAGGAAACCCCATAAACTTCTCATGGTAACATCCCTTCTGCACACAGTCCTCAAAATTCTTCTAACCATCATTTTGAAGGAAGCCCAAGCAGAAGATCTCCAGGCATAGACCTAGTGCAGATACAAATATATGATTATATAGAATCAATGGAGAAGAAAAGTGCCTCAATGAATCCAAAACCTTTTTTCAGTCCACAAGAACCTCTAATTGACTCTCTCAAATAGGAAATTTATGAATTAGAGATATTGAACAGACATATCAAATAGGAAAATGAAACATTGAAGGAACAAAATAAATTGGACAAGGCAATTCATGATAATATCATTCTGCATCTAGGAATGTGGTATAAGAAAAATAGGAAGTTGAAAAGAAAGAATAAAAGTTTGAACAAAACAGTAATTAACCTCAATTACAGGCTTCTTATGAGGAAACCCAAAATGATAGTCACTTCAAAGAAGAGCAAAAGAAGAAAATTGGATGTACTAGCAGAAGTTTTGAAGGAACCTCTCCTCAAAACAAGGATACTGAAAATGAAAAATAGAAAGAACCAATAAACTCAACTCCTATCATAGAGCAACAACCAGTATCCACTTTTACACCTCCTTTTCCAAAAAGGTTACAAGTTGAGAGGGGTAGAAAACCATATTATTTTACCTAATTATGATTTTCTAGATGAATTGAAAAACATTTGTATCAAAATCCCTTTGTTACAAGCCATTAAGGAGATCCCAATTCTAGCTAAAACAATAAAGGAGTTGAGCATGAAGAAACGAGGAAGAAAAACAAAAGAAGTAAAAATAATTCAGCTAGCAGGGAAAATCGCAAACATAATGATGTGAAAAATTGCCATACAAAAATGTGTAGATCCAGGAAGTCCAGTTGTAAAAACACATATCAATGGAGTTGAGTTTCTGAATACACTAATTGATTTAGGAGCAACAATAAAAATCATGAGCAAACAAACCATAGAACAACTCAAACTTCCTAATATTCTTTATACAACTACATTACTACAATTGGCAGATAGATCTGTAATAAAACCAGATGGTGTGTTAGAAGATATTTCAATGTCCTTAGAGTCTTGGAAGTACCCTATTGATTTTATGATCCTAACCCCAAAGAGAAATCTAGGAGGACATCCACTTATATTAGGAAGACCTTGGTTGGCTATAACTGATGCTTTCATTAGTTGTAGATTTGGTGATATGTATATCTTTGATGGTAATTCAACTAAGAAATTCACTCTATATCCTCCAGCAAGAACAATCACAGAGATAGATGACAAAAATGGATTGATGATGAAAATGATATTCAACCTCTCTTTACTATTTCAACCATTAGTGAAGATAGTCAAATCTTAAATACAATGGAAAATTTTGAATCATCTCCAGAATATGAACATGATCAATTTCAAGAAAAATCCAATATTGAATATTTGTCATCTAGGCAGATGTCTCCTTATTCTATGGAAGAATTTGGTAGCTCTACAGTTGAAATCATTCCAAGGAAAACATTGAACATAAACAATAACTTGGAAAAATTACAATAGGAAAAGCTAATCAAAACTTTACAACAACATTCTTCTGCATATGCATGGGAATACAATGACATGAAAGGAATTATTCCTAAGACTTGTATACATCACATCTACATTGAGGAAAATTGTAAACCTATCAGAAAACCTCGAAGAAGGATGAATCCAAATCTTAGGGAAATTGTGAAAGAAGAATTGCAAAAATTGTTGAATGTAAACTTTATTTACCCAATTTCAAATAGTTAATGGGTTTCTCCTCTAGTGATTGGGCCTAAAAATAATGGTAAATGGAGGGTATGTATTGATTATCAAGAATTGAATAAAGCTACCCTGAAAGATCATTTTCCTTTTCCCTTTATAGATCAAGTATTAGATACATTAGTAGGTAAGAAGTACTTCTCATTTTTGGATTGTTTTAGTGGTTATAATCACATTTAGGTAGCACCTAAAGATCAAGATAAAACCACATTCACCTGCCCATGGGGAACTTATGCCTACCAAGTTCTCCCTTTTGGATTGTGCAATGCACCTGCAACATTCCAAAGCGCAGTACTAGGAATTTTTTCTGATCTAATACATGATTGTGTAGAGGTATATATGGATGACTTTACAGTTTATGGGAATACATTTGAGGAAGCTTTAGAAAATTTGGAAAATTTTCTTAAAATATGTAAGGAAGCAAACCTTTCACTAAGCCATGAAAATTGTTTCATGATGTTTACAAAAGGGATTGTTTAGGACATCACATTTCAGGAGATGGAATTAAGGTTGATAAATCTAAAGTTGAAGTCGTCTCTAAATTATCAATTCCAAGTTTTCAAAAGGATGTTAGAAGTTTTCTAGGATTCATAGGATACTATAGAAGGTTTATAGAAAATTTCACTAAACTAGGATCCCCACTCTTCAAATTTCTCACCAAAGATTGTGAATTGAATTGGAATCCTGATTGCCAGTTGGCATTTGAGACTTTGAAAGAAAAAAAATTTGAGACACCCATCTTAAGAGGTCCAAATTGGAAACTACCTTTTCATATTTCAACAAATGCTTCAGATACAGCTCTGGGAGTTGTATTAGGACAAAAATATTTGATCCTTTTTGCCATCTATTAGACAAGCAAGAATTTGACTCCTACTGAGTTAAATTACACTGTAACTAAAAAGGAATTCTTAGTCTTTGTTCATGCTATCAACATGTTCATACATTATATAACAGGCTATGAAACCTTTGTTCATACATATCACTCTGCAAGTAGGTGCTTATTGAATAAACCTATTACCAATGGAAGAGTTACAAGATGGTTATTACTCCTGCAAGGATTCAACATCACTATTTTAGCTAGACTTGGAAAACAAAACATAGTTGTTAATTTCTTGTTTAGAATTCAAAATATCAAAGATGACACTCCAGTTGAAGATAAATTTACTGATGAATATCTTTTTGCAGTAACTACTCAAACCCCTTGGTTTGCAGATATTGCTAATTACTTAGTCACGGGAAAATTACCTTCACATTTGTTTCCTAAGGAGAAAAGAAAAATCATTCAAACAAGTGCAAGTTACTCATGGATTACTAATGAATTGTATAAAACAGGTCCAGATCTCATGATCAGAAGATGTGTTCGAGAAGATGAAATTCTTGAAATTATTAAGGATGTCATGATGAACCTTGTGGTGGACACTTTGTTGACAAGAGGAAAACCTATACAATCCTTCATTTAGGATATTATTGGCCCTCCATCTTCAGAGATGCCAAAGAATATGTCAAAAGGTGTGATAACTACCAAAGGGTAGGGAAACCTACTCCTTCAAATGAAATGCCACTACAAACTCAGGTACTCATTGAACCTTTTGAAAAATGGGCCTTGGATTTTGTTGGACCAATTAATCCTCCATCCAAACAAAAGAAGTATATTTTGGTCTGCACCGATTATGTCACCAAATGGGTAGAGGCTAAAGCGTTACCTTTTGCTAATGAAAAATTTGTAGTTAATTTTCTTTTTGAGGACAACTTCGCTCATTTTAGTGTTCCAAGAGAAATAGTGACAGATCAAGGATCTCAATTTACATCCAAAATGGTGGAGAGACTTGTGGAAGAATACAAGATAAAACATAGAAAGTCTGCTCCTTACCATCAACAAGAAAATGGTCAAGTTGAATCTACCAATAAGGTGATTGAAGGAATTCTCACTAAGACTGTACATCTACACAGAAGAGATTGGGCAAAAAATCTTCATGAAGCCTTATGGGCCTACATAACTACATGGAGGAACACAATAGGACATACTCCCTATAAGCTTGTTTATGTGAAGCAAGTCTTGATCCCTATAGAGTTTTAAATCAGAACCTTCAGGATGGCAGTCCAACTGTGATTGGATTTATCAGAAGCAAAAAAACATAGATTGGAGCAACTCAATGAGCTTGATGAAATCAGGCAAGATGCAGTTCAAAGAACTAGTTTAGTCTAACAGCAAAGGGCTAAATGGCACGATAAGTATATCATGGAAAAAAGTTTCAAGCAGGGGATTGGGCACTTTTGTTCGATTCAAAATTCAAATATTTTCAAGGGAAGTTTCAGACTCATTGGCTTGGGCCATATGATATTGAAGAAGTCTTTAATAATGGAGTAGTGAGAATAAGGCCAATAGTTGAGAGAAAGGTACCTCTTCTTGTGAATGGTTATCAGTTAAAGATATATCATAAGCCAATTTCAAGGAGGATTTTGTCAAAATTTTCCAAGATAACATTGAAATGAAGTTGGTGAAGAAGAATTCTTCTTCTCCACTAACTTAGTTTTTCCTATATATATATATAGATAGATAGATAGATAGATAGATATAAAATGTATAAGTTTGAAAACCAATTGTTCATTGGCTTACTTATACAGGATATATAGGGTGAAAATAAGAGATTTCTGACATCCTATATTTCCTATTTCCTTTCTATAATAAGTAGTGACATAAAACTACATTCATTTGCAGTTCCTAATCTACAAATTCATTTCATCTCACTTCACTTTCATTCCCTTTCAGTGTTATATTCCGTTTTCATTTCATTATATTCCATTATCATTTCATTTCACATTCATGTTCCATAGCCATATTTCATCTTTATCATGTTTTGCAACTAATTCTATTCTGCATCTAATTTGATTCTACAGCCATATATCATTTCGCAGCTCTGTTCCAAACAAATGATGAATGTAGGGAATTGAAGAATCTTGTTTTGAAGATTGATATGCTAAGAAGGGTATCTATGGATCAACATCAAAGAAAAAAACAAACGAAAAGGTTAAGTTCTAAGAGGTAAAAGTGAAAAAATTTATTTTAAATAGAAAGGTTAGAACATAAAGTATGTATAATATGGGCATTCATATGTTTCCTTGACAAATCATCATTTGATTTGATTGCAATCTCTATCGTACTACATATCTGCCACATCCTCCATATTTTGTCACATAATGATCGATAATTAAATCCCTCATTGTTTTTAACGGTCATGACTACGATGTGACATGCTTGTCCACATTTCTCCAAAACCCTTACCATCTACTTATTTCATGCAAACCTGCAATTCTTTTCACCATATTCGGAGTTAGTCCATTTCATAAACTAGGTAGGGTAATTTTGAAGGTTGAGGAACTTTGCGTAGTAGAAGGCATGGGGCTCATTTTCAGATCAGAACCGGTAGGAGAAAAGTATATAGAAGGATACCCATAGCTCAAAGAAATGTTGCAGAAGGCTTGATGGCTCAAATTCATCGAGAAATTTGATGGTTTTCATAAAGAGATCACAAAATCATTTGCTATATCTTTTGATGGCACAGAGGTAGAAATTGGAGATATTAAGTTTGCAGTAATTGATTCGTTCATAACCGAGGCTACAAAACTTCCAAGGCATGGTGAAAGATGGTTCGAAAACAAGGAATTCCATAATGAATCATGGAAAGTAATACTCAGGAACCCAGGTATGGATGTCTCTGTTTTTAGAAAAGGAATTCCCATTTCAGCTCTTAAAAGTAAGTGGAGTAACATGCTTTTGATATTACAAAAATTTATCACCTGTGAGGGGAGATTCGGTTGCATGTATGTCTACCATATCCTTTTACTGATAAATTTCCTAGAAAACGGAGAAATCAATCTTCATTTCTTCCTACCAAATAGTTTAAGAAGGATGGCCTCAAATATGCAAAAGAAAATAGATTTCATAGATACAACCATGTACCATCATGGGTTGATAAAGATACTGATTGAGTTTCATTTAAAAGACATAGGAGATAAATGGGAGAATTTCCTCATTAGAAACAATTTCCAAGAAGCACAAGAGTCACCCAAAGAAGATAATGTTAGAAGAAGCAAAAGAAAGAAGATTGGTATAACTATTAAAGACAGACCTGAGTCTTCATTACAGAAAGATGATGAAAAATTAATCTCTGAAGAACTGATAAAAATCAGGAAGCAAATCAGGGCAAGAGGAAAAATAAGAAAGGATAATAATGTCACAGAGGAGGAGAATGTAAATCATCCACAACCTAGAAGAAGCTCTAGACTCCGAGGTTTGGTAAAGAAAACATCGTCAAAAGGGACAAAGTTCATAAAAATAGAAGAGGAAACCCCTTAAACTTTTCCTGTTAAATATCTAATTCATATAGTGATTGAATTTACTCAGTACATTGTTAGCTTTACATGCTTTTATCTTTTCTTTTCTGCTTTCAGGTCCTTACTTAGTTGCATCACTTGACATTCCAAAAAATCATTTCAAGGAGATTGATTCCATCATATTCCAAACTTGAACGGTTGAATGGTTAAATGAATGCAATTACTGAATTACCTTTTGCATAAATATCACTTTTGGTTTGAAGAATTAGATTCATGGATTAGGACTAATTGGTAGGATAAGATAGATGCTCTGTTTTTCTTATTAGGTTCTAATTACTTAAACAATTCTTGGTCCATTTTTAGGAGATTAGACTAACTTAGGAACCTTTCCATTACTTTAAAATTCATTAGATCCATGTAAATCTCTCATAGATTGTATTTCTTAGACATCAAAGAATAGAAACCCAAAAAAAAAAACATAAAAATACAAAACAACAAAGTAAGAGAAAAGTTAACTAAGCACATATAGTGCATCACACTTCATCAATATATAAACCTCGATTGATAATTCATGCAAGCAATTTAGGACACTAAATTGACTAAACATTTTGGCGCCGTTGTTGGGGAAGTGTAATTAGGTAACCTCATCTCTTACATTCAAAAAGAAATTATATGCGTAGAGAAAGAGACTCTAGGGGTAGATTCATAGCTAGAGGCATGAGTTCAATTCCTACAACACCACCTACTCCACCAAGACTGAGAAGAGATATACCTCCATCTCAAACTCATATTCCTAGCCATAGAACTCCTTAAGTTCTAAGGTCAGAAATTCAATCAACAGGATCTCCTACTTCATCTACTGAGGCAGTCCTAGAGGAATAAAATCTTGGATCTCCAACAGAAGGAGTAGCCTTTTTCACCTCTACTGGAGAACATATTTTAGTTGAAGAATTAAGAATACCTAGTGGAGAAGAAGAAGTAGAACCTTTCTTCCACATACCATTGATAAAGGAACTAGAGGAAGATTAATTAACCTTGCAGTTTGAATCTTATATTAACTCTAAAGAAACTATAATGGCAGAAGAAGGAGAGGAAGGAGAATTTTCACTATTTGGAGGAGGAGGAGGTAGAAGAATAGGTAGAGGAAATAATGGAGAAGGTAGAGGAAATAACGAAAGAGGTAGAGGAAATAGGGAAGTTAACAATTCTTTTGGATTCCCTATAGTTTATGAAGAAACAAATGCCACAATGAAAAATATCTCACCTTCTGTCCTCCCAAATTTTCATCGACTAAAAAAGTGAAGACCCTGAAAGCTTCTTATTTGAATTTGAAGTCTTGTGCAAAACTTATGATTATTTACAAGACTCTCAAAAACTGAAATTGTTTCCTTCAACATGGAAAGGAGCTGCTTTAAAATGGTTCATGGGATTGGTCACTCAGTCTATTAGAACATGGAATGACATGAAGAAATGGTTTTTGGATAGGTATTTGGATCATTGCATGCCTATCAATCACAAAGATGAAGTGTTCAAAATAATGTAAAGAGAGGATGAAAATTTGAAGGATTTAATTGAAAAAATCAACTATAACTTAAAAAGAGCAAAAATGGATAACTTATATCAAGATACTTTAAAAGCTCTTTTATTAAAAGCCATTAGAGATGAGTGGATAGATATCCTTAACATGATGGGGAAGGGAGATATCTCTCAACTTCCACTAAGTGACATTGGAGAATTATGTGTTCATCTCTTAAGAGGAAAGTCCAAAACTTGGAAAGGTACAAGAGATCCTTCTCTTGTTAGAGTGAATAAATATGCAATTGGATTAGTGAGTAGGGCAGAAATTGGAAACATGTTTGATGAATTTAAAATAGATATTCTAGGGAGCCTTAGTGAACAGATAGACACCCTTAAGCTACAAAACAAGTAGAAAGCTGAGACTGATGCTTTGGCTATTTTCTGTCCCAAATTCCGAAAGAATCAAGCTTTAAGAGAAGGCCCTTTGGATGCAAAAGTCATAGAGACTTGTGTGATTTGTTCAGAAAACCATGAGACTGAAAGTTGTCCTTCAATTCCTGGTCTTAAGGTTGTTTTTAAAGAGGAAACAATTACAAATCCAATAGAGTCTCTTTTCTTTGTCTCTAGAATACCTTTGCAAGGGCAACAAAATCAAGGTTTTAACAACCAAATGTATATGCAGCCCCATCCAAATTGGAATTCTTGGCAGCAACCTTGGCCTCAATCTCAATCTCAAACTCAACCTTGGGCTCAAGGAATGCATAATCCTTATGGAAGATTCTCTCCATACTATCAATATCCTCCATAACATCTAAACTATCCTCCCCAGTGAATTCCTCAACAAAATCAACAGCCCCAACTTCAAAACCAAAACCCTCAACTTTCACTGCCATTTCCATAAAAACGAAATCAGTTACCTGCCCAACCATTACCTAACCCCAACAATAAAAATCTTCAAGATACCTATATGGTGGAAGGAAAACAATTTCCAACTTATATGATCACTCCATTAGATCTCAATGATGTCCAATTGAGATATGGTAGGATATTAGAAAAGAAAAAGCCTTCTGTAGTTATTCAAGAACAAGAGAATTTTGAGGAAGATTCTCTACAACAAAATAAAAGTTTTGAAGGGACATCTCCTCAAAACCAAGATACTGAAAATGAAAAATTGAAAGAACCAATAAACTCAACTCCTATCATAGAGCAACAACCAGTATCCACTTCTACACCTCCTTTTCCAAAAAGGTTACAAGTTGATAGAGGGGTAGAAAACCATATTAAGTTGCCTAATTATGATTTTCTAGATGAATTGAAAAATGTCTGTATCAAAATCCCTTTGTTACAAGCCCTTAAGAGATCCCAATTCTAGCTAAAACAATAAAGGATTTGAGCATGAATAAACCAGGAAGAAAAATAAAAAAAGTAAAAAGAATTCAGCTAGCAAAGAAAATAGAAAACATAATAATGGGAAAAATTGCCATACAAAAATATGTAGATCCAGGAAATCCAGTTGTAAAAACACATATAAATGGAATTGAAATTCCTGAATACACTGATTGATTTAGGAGCAACAATAAACATCATTCGAAGCAAACCATGGAATAGCTCAAACTTCCCAATCTTCTTTATACACCTACATTACTGCAATTGGCAGATAGATCTATAATAAAACAAGATGGTGTGTTAGAAGATATTTCAGTGTCATTAGACTCTTGTGAGTACCCTGTTTATTTTATGATCCTAACCCCAAAGAGAAATCTAGGAGGACATCCACTTATATTAGGAAGACCTCGGCTGGCTACAGCTGATGCTTTCATTAGTTGTAGAGCTGGTGATATGTATATCTCTGATGGTAATTCAACTAAGAAATTCACTCTATATCCTCCACCAAGAACAATCACAGAGATAAATGAGAAAGAATGGATTGATGATGAAAATGATATTCAACCTCTCTTTACTATTTCCACCATTAGTGAAGATAGTCAAATCTTAAATACAATGGAAAATTTTGAATCATCTCCAAAATATGAACATGATCAATTTCAAGAAAAATCCAATATTGAATATTTGTCATCTAGGAAGATGTCTCTTTATTATATGGAAGAATTTAGTAGCTCTACAGTTGAAATATTTCCAGGGAAAACATTTAACATAAACAATAACTTGGAAAAATTACAACAAGAAAAGCTAATCAAAACTTTACAACAACATTCATCTCCATATGCACGGGAATACACTGACATGAAAGGAATTAGTCCTAATACTTCTATACATCACATATACATTGAGGAAAATTGTAAACCTATCATACAACCTCAAAGAAGTATGAATACAAATCTCAGGGAAATTGTGAAAGGAAAGTTACAAAAATTGTTGAATGTAAACTTTATTTATCCAATTTCAGATAGCCAATGGGTTTCTCCTCTAGCAATTTTGCCTAAAAGGAATGGTAAATGGAGGGTATGTATTGATTATCGAGAATTGAATAAAGCTACCTTGAAAGACCATTTTCCTTTGCCCTTTATAGATCAAGTATTAGATACATTAGCAAGTAAGAATTACTTCTCATTTTTGGATGGTTTTAGTGGTTATAATCGGATTCAGGTAGCACCTGAAGGTCAAGATAAAACCACATTCACTTGCCCATGGGGAACTTATGCCTACCAAGTACTCCCTTTTGGATTTTGCAATGCACCTGCAACATTCCGAAGAGAAGTACTAGGAATTTTTTATGATCTAATACATGAATGTGTAGAGGTATATATGGATGACTTTACAGTTTATGGGAATACATTTGAGGAAGATTTTGAAAATTTTGAAAATTTTCTTAAAAGACGTAAGGAAGCAAACCTTTCACTAAGCCATGAAAAATGTTTTATGATGTTTACAGAAGGGGTTGTTTTAGGACATCACATTTGAGGAGATGGAATTAAGGTTGGTAAATCTAAAGTTGAAGTCATCTCTAAATTATCAATTCCAAGTTGTCAAAAGGATGTTAGAAGTTTTCTAGGATTCACAGGATTCTATAGAAGGTTTATAGAAAATTTCACTAAACTAGCATCCCCAATCTTCAAATTTCTCACCAAAGATAGTGAATTCAATTGGAATCCTGATTGCTAGTTGGCATTTGAGACTTTGAAAGCAAAATTTTTTGAGGCACCCATCTTAAGAGGTCCAAATTGGAAACTACCTTTTCATATTTCAACGGATGCTTCAAATACAGCTCTGGGAGCTATATTAGGACAAAAAGATTTGATCCATTATGCCATCTATTACACAAGAAAGAATTTGATTCCCACTAAGTTAAATTACACTATAACTGAAAAGGAATTCTTAGTCTTTGTTCATGCTATCAACAAGTTCAGACATTTCATAGCAATCTATGAAACCTTTGTTCATACATATCACTCTGCAATTAGATACTTAATGAATAAACCTATTAATAATGGAAGAGTTACAAGATGGTTATTACTCCTACAAGAATTCAACATCACTGTTTTAGATAGACCTGGAGAACAAAACATAGTTTTTGATTTCTTGTCTACAATTCAAAATATCAAAGATGACACTCCAATTGAAGATAAATTTCCTGATGAATATCTTTTTGCAGTAAATACTCAAACCCCTTGGTTTGCAGACATTGCTAATTACTTAGTCATGGGAAAATTACCTTCACATTTTTTTCCCTAAGGAGGAAAGAAAAATCATTCAAACAAGTGCAAGTTACTCATGGATTACTAATGAATTGTATAAAACAGGTCCAGATCTCATAATCAAAAGATGTGTTCGAGAAGATGAAATGCATGAAATTATTAAGGAATGTCATGATGAACCTTGTGGTGGACACTTTAATGACAAGAGGAAAGCCTATACAATCCTTCATTTAGGATATTATTGGCCCTCCATCTTCAGAGATGCCAAAGAATATGTCAAAAGGTGTGACAACTTCCAAAGGGTAGGGAAACCTGCTCCTTCAGATGAAATGCCACTACAAACTCAGGTACTCATTAAACCTTTTGAAAAATGGGCCTTGGATTTTGTTGGACCAATTAATCCTCCATCCAAACAAAAGAAGTATATTTTGGTATGCATCAATTATGTCACCAAATGGGTAGAGGCTAAAGAATTACCTTTTGCTAATGAAAAATTTGTAGTTAATTTTCTTTTTGAGGACATATTCACTCATTTTGGTGTCCCAATAGAAATAGTGGCATATCAAGGATCTCAATTTACATCCAAAATGGTGGAGAGACTTGTGGAAGAATACAAGATAGAACGTAGAAAGTCTACTCCTTACCATCCACAAGAAAATGATCAAATTGATTCTACCAATAAGGTAATTAAAGGAATTCTCACTAAGACTGTACATCTACACATAAGAGATTGGGCAAAAATGCTTCTTGAAGCCTTATGGGCCTACTGAACTACATCGAGGAACACAATATGACATACTCCCAATGAGCTTGTTTATGTGAAGCAAGTCCTGTTCCATATAGAGTTGACATTCAGAACTTTCAAGATGGCAGTCCAATTGGGACTAGATTTATCTTGTGAGGGGAGATTCGGTTTCACATATGTCTACCGTATCCTTTTACTGATGAATTTCCTAGAAAATGGAGAAATTAATCTTCCTTTCTTCTTGCTAAATAGTTTAAGAAGGATAGCCTTAAATGTGCAAAAGAAAATAGAGTTCATAGATACAACCATGTACCATCATGGGTTGATAAAGATGTTGATTGAGTTTCATTTAAAAGACATAGGAGATACCGGGGAGAATTACCTCATTAGAAACCATTTCCAAGAAGCACAAGTGTCACCCAAAGAAGATAATGTTAGAAGAAGTAGAAGAAAGAAGATTGGTATAATTATTAAAGACAGACTTGAGTCTTCATTACAGAAAGATGATGAAAAATTAATCTCTGAAGAACTGATAGAAATCAAGAAGTAAATCACGGCTAGAGGAAAAATGAGAAAGGAGAAAAAGGTCACAGAGGAGGAGAATGTAAGTCATCCACAAACTAGAAGAAGTTGTAGACTCGGAGGTTTGGTAAAGAAAACATCGTCAAAAGGGACAACGTTCATAAAATTAGAAGAGGAAACCCCATAAACTTCTCTTGTTAACATCCCTTCTGCACACACTCCTTAAAATTCTCCTAACCATCATTTTGAAGGAAGCCCAAGCAGAAGATCTCCAAGCATAGACCCAGTGCAGAAACAAACATATGATTATATAGAATCAATGGAGAAGGAAAGTGCCTCAATGAATCCAAAACCTTTTTTCAATCCATAAGAACCTCTAATTGACTTTCTCAAACAAGAAATTTATGAATTAGAGATATTGAACTGACATATCAAATAGGAAAATGAAACCTTGAAGGAACAAAATAAATTGGACAAGGCGATTCATGATAATACCATTATGCATCTAGGACTGTGGTATAAGAAAAACAAGAAGTTGAAAAGAAAGAATAAAATTTTGAACAAAATAGTCATTAACCTCAAGTACAAGCTTCTTATGAGGAAACCCAAAATGGCAGTCACTTCAAAGAAGATCAAAAGAAGAAAATTGGATGTACTAGCAGAAGTGTCTGAGCAAATGCATTAGAGAAGAAGAACTCACATTTGAGGAAAATTGCATGAGGAAATGCAATGATTTTGTAGTGGGGGTATGTTGAACCTCAGAATTACCTTCCCCTTGACATTTTTTCTCACCTTTTTCTCTTGTTTTCTCATAAGACTACAAATCCAATCAATGATAAATTCTAGGCTTTGTCTTAGGAAAGCATTAAAATGATCACCATGTTATATTTTCATGTTCTTTCTATTTTAAATAGATTTTCGCAAATTATCTATAGAACACAGCCTATTCTGTAGTTAGTTGTGGGTTCCCTAGCTACTCTCATGGTTTGGCAGGTTACAGGTGTCAAACAAAGAACTAGGCCACATGGGCATTTCCGGAATCATCTCCACATGGATTCTATCCTATTCACTCAGTCCACATCAACAGAAAATCATGCCTAAAGTCATGGTCAAAGATTGAGTCAAATATGTTATCTAGAAGTAGTAGGACTCTTGATTTTCTCTTTAGTAGCTAATAAAGAGTCTAACAGTTCTATTGAGGAGTTAATTTGGATTAAGCCACCTGTAACTGATCAGAAGTTAAACAATTAATTCGAATTAAGCCACCTGTATATGATCAGAAGTTAAACAATCCTATTACAATTCGAATTAAGCCACTTGTAACATGTTTTTCCTATAAACATTCATGATAGATTCGACCTAGCCACCTGTAGCAAGATTTTCTCTTAGACAGTTATGCTATTTTCCTATAAATATCGGTTGAATGAAACCGAGAAGTAGTTGGAAGATAGAAGGAATTACAGGATTTTTGTTAATACTCAATATTCAGACTTCGTTTTGTTCATAATACAAACTTCGTTTTGTCAATGGTGGTTTAAAAGTGCATCTTTAACTAGCTAGCATCCATCCACATTAGTTGCAGAGGGCCCCTGCACTGAAGGAGGTTTTTCACTTGTTGTTTTCAATTTAATTTCTATTACTTTGTTTTCTACAAGTCTGTTTTCTCTAATTTAGAATGATGTTTCATTTCAGTTTGTAACCAATAGTGTAAGGATAAAATCAAAACTGTGCAACCTTGTTCTTCTGAGATATTTTATGAGAAATGATTGAATGAATATTGAAGTAATAAGAATACACAGTTGCTTAGTTTCTTACTGTTTTTTTACTCATTTTCTTAGCATAGAACTTTCAATTAGTTGTATTAATAGATGTTCTCAAAGCCATTTAAAAATGATGATAATTCTAACTTAAATGGTTAAATATCTAATTCATGCAGTGATTGAGTTTACTCAATACATTGTTAGTTTTACATGCTTTTATCTTTTCTTTTCTACTTTCAGGTACTTAGTTGCATCACTTGCCATTCCAAAAAATCATTTCAAGGAGATTGATTCCATCATATTCCAAAATTGAATGGTTGAATGGTTAAATGAATGCAATTACTGAATTACCTTCTGCATCAATATCACTTTTGGTTTTAAGAATTAGATCCATGGATTAGGACAAAATGGTAGGATAAGGTAGATGCTTTGTTTTTCTTATTAGGTTCTAATTAGTTAAACAGTTCTTGGTCCATTTTTAGGAGATTAGACTAACTTAGGAACCTTTCCTTTCCTTTAAAATTCATTGGATCCATGTAAATATCTCCTAGATCGTATATTCTTATACATCAAAGAACATAAACCCCCCAAAAAAACATAAAAATACAAAACAATAAAGTAAGAGAAAAGTTTACTAAGCACATATAATGCATCACACTTCATCAGTCTACAAATCTCGGCTGATAATTCATGCAAGCAATTTAGGACACTAAATTGACAAAACACTAAGGTGTAAGAAAAGAAACTTAAGCTAAATCGGTTTTCAAGCGGAAGAGTAATCAGAGGTTGAAATCAATGAAAGGAGGACGTAAGGACACAGTAGCGCATAGGGACCGTTGGATCGATCAACAAACAGAATATTAACGACGAAGATCTTATCGTGAAGGCTTAAGTGACTAGATGGATGAACAGGGTGAAAGCATAGGATGAACGACTGAGGTCTTATCGCGAAGGTTAAGTGGATAGATGGACAAATCGAATGAACGAACAGGATGAACAACAGAGATCTTATCGTGAAGGCTTAAGTGACTAGATGGATGAACATGGTGACTGCATAGGATGAGCAGTTGAGGTCTTATTCCGGTGGTTATGTCAAGGGATGGATGGACAGGGTAACAAAGCGATGAACGACTGAGATCTTATCACGTGGATTAAGTTAAGAGATGGATGGACAGGCTAATGAAGCGATGAACAATGGATATTGTACCGCAAGAAAAAATAAACGTGTAGAAATGATGGAGTGGGTTTCTAAGGCGGTAAGTAGTTTCTCGCGCGCCCTCAAGGCCATAAGCAGAATTCTGAAATTTCACGCAATTAGCCTTACTGTGTGACACGTAGCACGAGAAAACCACTTTTCTCGCGTGCTCTCGAGCAGATAACGGTCGTGCAATAATCTGCGCGAGATTGCGTGATAGTCATTGGATCAGGCGGGGTTGATCAATAGTGGAGATCAGCCAAGCTAGTTGGTGATCGAGTGACGCGATAGCCATCGGATCAGGCGAGGCAGATCGATGGTGGGGGTTTAAATCGCATAAAGTGTTGAGGTGACGCGATATCCATCAGATCAAGAGATAGATCGACGGTGGAGATTAAAGCACATAAAGTAAGTGGAAGACTTCACACAAGGCAACAGTTGGAGAAAATAATGAATCAGACAGTGATTGTGAGGGTTTTTTGTGGATCGGATGGCGAGGAAGCGATGCATGAAGAACGTGTTGAAGGAGGTTTCAAAGGAAAATGATAGAAAAACTAGTGAGGGTGAACAAATAACTGCATCAAACAACAAACTCCATAGCTCATGCGAGAACCAGAAACCTGTGTTTTTTGGGTTGCTGAAGGGTCTCTTCCTTAAGTCAGGGTCCCAGAGGGATGCGATGAGGCCAAGACACCTGCACACAACCTTATGGTGATCCTTTTCCTCTAGTTACCCTGTGAACTGAAAGAAGCCACAAATGGAAGTAAACTTAAGCACAACCGATCTACTCTATGCTACTGTAATGAAAATGCATCTATCTAAGTAAATGAACAGAACCAAAAAGCTACTTAAGCAAATTAATAGAATAGAAATCTATGCTACTTAAGAAAATGAAAAATGAAAAATAGGAATCTATGCTAGCATACATGTACAGTAAAGAGGAGTTTTCGCTACTCAGGTTGGGCCCTAACCCAAGAGCTTCAGCCCTCTAAGTTAACTCAGTGCTGGCTCAAAACAGAACTCATCTTTATTATAAAAACCATGGATTACACAACAATTTGTCACAAGTCTTGCAACTTAGAAATAAAGTAGAGTTTTAAAATATGAATTTGGATCCTACTGAGGTCCTAAGCCTCTCTATTTATCCATTTGAAGTCTCCAAATACTTCCTTCTAATTAGGGAGGCTAGGCTCCCCACTCAAGATAAACTAGTTTATGTCCCTTTCACTTGCTCGACTGTCTTCTAGTCTTCAAAGTGATGGTTGTTTTCACTCTGAGCTGATGGAGGAATATTCAAATCAAGGGGTAGTAAATGAGGAGGATTTACCTTCTATAATTACTCTCCCTTGTCCCATTCGAGTTTTGACCAAGGTCTTTGCCATAGTTCCTTGCTTTTATCCTTTATTCCTGCATTTTTCCTTGCTTGTATCCTTTATTCCTGCATTATACGCACATTAGACCACAAAGAAAAATATCCAACTCTAACTTATCTCATAAACAAAATATAATCAAAAGTATGCAATAAGTTGTGAAAATAGTTGGTTTGACTAAGCTAGGAGGTGAGTTAAGGCCAATTAAGGCCCATATAATTACCTAATGATAAGGCTCATCAGGTGGCATGAAGAAGGACATGTCGAAGATTAAATGTTTTCACTATCACGAGCTAGGACACTATGCCACAAAGCGTCTGCACAAGAAGGCCGATAAGAATCCCTTAGGAGGAGAGGAAGGTGAAGCTCTTTCTTCACAATTGGAGTTGGATTTCATTCTCATCTCTTGCATGGTGACATCGGTGATGGGTAGTGTTTGGTACCTGGATAGTGGAGCCTCATTCCATATGACCGGAAACAAAGAGTTCTTCATTGACTTGGAGGAGAATTAACTCTAGATGCACATCGAGATGGGAGATGTTGGGAGGTATAGCGCAACCAACATCAGTACTATTACCTTTCAAAGAGAGTTTGGTTCTCCTCTCACATTAAAAGATGTCATGTATGTTCCAGGTTTGAATAAGAATTTTGTTTAGTTTCCATGTTGGAGGACGGTGGCTACGATGTGATTTTTAGCAAGGGAAGGGCTTTCCTTCATCACATAGCCTCTAGACACGTGAAGCAGATCGGGGTTTGAGTGAAGAACCTCCACAAATTGGATGTAGAATATTGTGCTACTTTAAGCACAAACACAAAGAAGGTGTAGAGATGAGACATCGGCGAGTTGTGGGATAGAAGATTGGGTCACTTGCACCACAGAGCTTTGATGATCATGCAACAAATTTCTACAGGACTTCCCAAGGGTACACTAGAGCAGAGAGACACATGCAAAGGTTGTACATTGGGGAAATACACTAAAACTTCCTTTCATGATAAAGATAGTCGAGCACAATTAATCCTTGATAGAGTTCACTCATATGTGTGTGGACCATTATCGAAAACATCCATGGCCAGGCATAGTTATTATGAAATATTTGTTGATGATTTTTCTCGTAAGTGTTGGATTTTTTTCATGCAAAAGAAAGATCAAACGTTCACTAAATTTTGTGAATTTAAAGAACTTGTTGAAAAAGATACTGGCAGGAAAGTTAAAGATCTCAGAATTGATAATGGTGGAGAATATGTGTCGAACAAATTCAAGAAATCATGTGCATCAAAAGGAATTCAACAGGAGTTAATAGCGCCTCATAACCCACAACAGAATGGGGTGGCTAAAAGGAAGAACAAAATTATTGTGAGAGATGCACAGAAAATGTTACATGATCAGGGCCTACCGTTGCACTTGTGGGATGAAGCATGCAACACATATGTTTATTTGTAGAAGAGAATCCCTCATTGAATTCTCGGGATGAGTACACCAGAAGAAGCTTTTCAGGTAAGAAACCATATGTGGCACACTTCAAGATCTTTGGTTCATTAGTCTACTATCATGTTACCAAGGATTCACACAAAAAGCTAGAGCCAATAACTAAGTTATGCATATTTGTTGGGTACACTGATACACCTCACAACTATCGGGTGTACCTTCCATCCAATAGGATGAAAGTGGTTCGTAGAGACGTGAAGTTCAATGAATAGAAGGCCATGAGATGTTACCTTGAGAGGGAGCTTCAGTTACAAGCAAATGAGGAGCTTTTACCTCTAAAGGAGGAACCTCCATATGATGTGGAGCAGCCAGATGCAGAGGAGAAGAGAGTGGAAGCACCCACTCTTGCAGAGACGTCTAGATATGGAAGGAAGTGCACCAGAGAGGTTGATAGATTGATGCGTGATGATAGAGAGAATGTGGGAGAAACCACATCACCGTGCAGGTAGAGAAGGTCACCAGATCGGTACACTGGCTACATGGATCTGATGAGCAAGAGTGTAGAGTCATTCGAGGAAGTAGTGCAACAACCAATATGGGTTGATTCCATGGTTAAGGAGTATGACTCCATTATTAGAAATAATGTTTGGGAAATGGTCCCAAGACCAGTAAACAAGTCAATGGTGAGTTCCAGATGGATTTACAAGGTAAAGAAAGCAACATATGGGAGTGTGGAGAAACGCAAGTCCATATTTGTGGCTAGAGGATTCTCTCATGTGGAGGAAATTGATTACGATAATACTTTTGCTCCTGTAGAAAGGTAATCTTGAAATAGATCTATTCTAGCACTATCAGTGCATAGGGGATGGAAGATACATCAGATGGATGAGAAGACAACATTCCTCAATGATATGATTAAGGAAGATGTGTATATTGAGCAGCCAGAAGGATTTGAGACCTTCAACAGCGAGTCACATGTGTGTAGACTCAAGTGAGCATTGTATGGACTAAAACAAGCACCTTGTGTTTGGTACACCAGAACTGATAACTATTTCACTAGGTTGGGCTTCACCAAAAGTGAAGCATATGCAAACCTTTACCATATTGTGGCTGAAGGTAAATGGTTGATTATCGTATTTATATGTCGATGATTTGATTCTAACAAGTGATGAGAAGCTCATAAAATCTTGCAAAGAGGATCTTGCAAGAGAATTCGAGATAAAGGAACTGGGGCTCATGCATTACTTTCTTGGTATGGAAGTATGGCAAGGAGATGAGGAATTGTTTGTCTCTCAGGGCAAGTATGCCAACGAGATACTCAAGAATTTCCACATGGAGAGTAACAAATCCACGGAGACTCCCCTAGAAAGTAATTGGAGGAAGGAAGATGCTACTTCGGGGGAATTAGTGGAGGTTACTATTTATAGGAAACTTGTGGGTTCACTTATGTATTTGGTGAACACATGACTAGACACGTGTTTTGCAATTAACCATCTTAGTCAAGCCATGGTTAAGCCAACCAAAATCTATTGGAATGTAGCTAAACATGTGTTGAGATACTTTAGAGGCACCACTTTGGTCTTTGGTACAAACGAATAGAGTGAGTGAAGCTTCAAAGTTTCACAAATGCAGATTGGGCAGGGAGTCCATCTAACAGGAAGAGTACATCAGGGGGAATCTTCATTATTGGGTCAACAATAGTTTCTTGGTACAACAGAAAGTTGAGATTTGTTGCACTCAGTTCAACAAAAGAAGAGTACATGGATGCTAGTCAAGCATCTTGTGCGGCTACGTGGATGACGAAGATCCTTGTTGGGTTATTTGGTCAACAGGTGGATCCTACAGTGATTTACTGTGACAATCATATTTGTATCAAACTCATTGAGAATCCAAATTTTCATGATTGGTCCAAGCATATCGACATCCGGTATCACCATCTATGAGATTGTGTGCAGAGCAGAATTATGTTGCTAGAGTACATTCCTACAGAGGAGCAGGATGCAAATATTTTGAAAAAGTCATTGTCAAGATGAAAATTTGAGTTTCACAGAGGTAGGATTGAGGTAGTAGATAATCCCTTTCTTGTTGAGAGGGAGTGTTGAAAATGCAACAAGAAAATCCTAATTTAATTTTTTCCTTGAATTAAATTAGGAATTAAATTGTTATTCCACATCTCATGAAAACTTGTAATAGTTAACTAAGTTAATTTGACTTAGTTGGTTTAGTTAATTCGAGTTGAAGGTCTAACTTGAGTCATGTAGAGTGTCTCCTAATTTTTAGGAGCCCTGGTTGAGTTTATTTTGAGTTGTAATTATTTAATTCAGTCTAACCAAGTTAAATTCAATTAAATTAGTTCCAATGGATGGAGGAATTAGTGGGAGATCCAGCAGTGGGGTGTAACTTGCAGTGATCAACCAATAAAATGAATATTCACTCATAATTAAATCATGCATGTCAGATCATAGAAAGAACCAGTTGAGATTGGAGTTCAGGGGCAACGTGTTATCAGTTGCATAATCATCTGAATTGTACGGGTGGTGCATGCAATCAGAGGAAGGCCTATGAGGATTTCAAAATTCATAATTGAGGAATTTCCCAATTAAATATGGGCTAATTCCCAAGGAATCTACACAAGGAAATAGGAGCTTGGCAGATAGCATAATTGGCTAAGAATTGGCTTGAGCTTGTATGGGAAGCAGTGGGATAGATAGAGATATTGCAAAGGTTGTTTGGGCTTGAGAAAAGCATTGTAATCTTCTCATATTTTCTAATTAATGCACTATATATAGATAACATGTTTTTTAGTTGTGGCTTTCCCCAAGAAATAATTGTGTTATGTGTGATTGAATTCTTTCTCTCTTATGCTTCGTGATTTCATCGATCGTTTATTGTTTCTGTTGATGAGTAGAGTAGATTCAAGTCAATTATTTTAGCATATTACAATCTACAATTTGAATCTACAAAGAATTTGTACAATGGTGTCCCTCTACTAGTACGCTTTATGTTTGTTTAGGTGTTTGGTCGCTTGCTGGTTAGGGCCTGGTTTATTGCCATCTCCCTCCCTTATTGTGGTTCTAATTTTCTAGAAGTCTTCTAGTCTTTCTGCTTTTGTCACCCTTAGTAGGAACAAGAACCTTTGTTTATCGTAAAAAGAAAATGTTATTTAGAATAAAGAGTTACTGAATATTAGTAGAATATTCGCTGAGATAACCATACCAAGAACACGGCCAAGTAACTATATTTGAAATTGTAAAAGAAAAAAGTGTTAATTAAATATATATTTATGTATAAAGGAAAATAATGTATTTATTAAATATGTGATTATGTATAAATGATTGACTTACAAATAGTTTTAAATAATTTTATATCTTATATTTAATTGAAAAATATTGTTTTATATTTAATAATGATAAATTTATAATAATTGAATTTATATTTTTTAATATTTAAATTTAATTTTATACATAATATTAAACACAAAACACTTTTTTTTATCAATTAAATTGATTTAAATAATACTTTTTTTGTTTCGCTTGATTATTTGAACTTTGAATCACATATTTTATACAATACTTTATAATAAGATGATCACCAATTAAGCTATGTCATGAACTAAATTGATGTCAATAACATTAACAAAGCTTTTTTAGAAGAAATCACATTGGAAGATTTAGGTCGATGCATTTTGAACCAACTTTTCCAAGGAGAAATCACATCTCCTGAAGATTTTCGTCAATAATGGTTATATTAGGCAACAAGGTCTTAAAGCTTTCCTCAAAGCTAGCAAGAGTCCTAAGGTTAAGAAAAACCCTAGTGATCGTAATTCTCGAGTTCACCCCATCGCCCCCCCCCAAGGGACGACTGACAAGATTGCGAGAATCCTCAAAAAGCATAATGTTCCCTCAAACTTTGGACCCCTTAACACCATAATAAGTTCCTTAAAATTGGAAAAATACCCTTTGGACGCTAAGGATATGAAAGGTGTTTATATCATCCCGTGTTCTTGTGGAACATCTTACATTGGTGAAACAAGGCGATCTATTAATCAAAGGATTAAGGAACACGCTGTCGATATTAAGCATGGGAGGACTCACTCTTCAACCTTAGCAAAGCATGCAGAGAAGATAAAACACAATATTTGCATTGAGGAGGCTAAGGTCATTGTGAAGATTTCTCATTTCCATCACCGTAAATTTATGGAAGCCATAGAAATTGAGAAGATGCATAGTAATTTTAATAGGGATGATGGTTGGAAGATTAGTAGTTGTTGGGTTCCTACCCTTTCCTCTTAGTTTGTTTTCCTTTGTTTTCTCTTCTTTTTTCTTTCATTTGATTTCCTCGAGAGTTCATTAATCCTCTATTGTCTCTATTCTCCCTCGAGGTTTTATTTTACTCTTTTTATTCCCTTTCAATTTTTATGATCTTTTAGTTACTTTTCTTATAAGTTAATGTTTCCCATGTTTATATATATATATTTATCTTTTTTTATGCCTTAATTTCAATTCTCTTAAATAAAATAAAAAATAAATAAAAAAAAAAGTAATAGGAATTACACATATTGCATATAGTTTTATTTTATTTTATAGCAAGTTAGTTTATAATTAGTTATAAAATCCATTTAATTTATATCTCTATTAGTATATAATATTTATATTCACCCTTTGACCAATGATTTGAATTTTCTTAAAATAATGTTTACTATTTTTAAGAATTTGTTTTGATTCTTTGTTTATTTTTATTTTTAGATGTTCTGGGTCATTTTGTTTTTATGTATAATTACACATATATTTAAACAATTTAAATTAATTTAATTTAATTATTTTAAATTAATTAAAAATGAGTTTTTCAATTTATTTATATTATTTTTTCTGTGTCACCAAGTTAAATATAGTCGTTAACCTAAATCTTGTCATTTTGTTCGGATGATGAACCACACAGGTTGGAAACGTGTACGTGTCAACCTAAATCTTCCTTGTCCTGATGATGAACCACATAGATTGGAAACGCATCAACCTAAATCTTCCAATGTGAGACATAGACCTAAACTTCCAATATAATTTCTTCCAAAAATATTTCTAATATTCAAAATATGGATCATATAAACTTGAATTCGAATATTAACAAAACACTTAAATTCACATTATTATATAAAATTTTATGAGACATAACTTCCAAATAAATAATATTTTTATTTTCATAAAATAAAAATATTCTCATCTTCGAAAGATATTTCTAATATTCAAGGTATTAGTAAACTTAAAATTTAAATATTAACAAAACTCTTAAATTTACATTATTATATAAAATTAAGACATAACTCCTATATAAATAATATTTTTATTTTCATAAAACAAAGATGTTCTCATCTTCGTCACATTACGAACCGTAAGTGATCTGATAACTTCCTTGGGCCATAGATGTCAAGTCCATGAAAATGCAACCCTCAAAACCAAATCGGGCGCTCATTAGAGAGGAACACTTAAAGGTACAAATAATATATCAGCTAAGCACTACTTATAAGTTTCTTTTAATGGACTCAGCATTTTGGAAGCTTGTTTTTTTTAATGGATTCAGTATTTTGAAAATATGTATAAGGTTAAAATATGTATAAAAATATGTATAAGGTTAAGGTATTTTGTTATGTGTAAATTTTATAATTTCAATAAATTTAAAAAAAAAAAAATATTTTAACCATTTTTTTTATTAATAAGAAAAAATATTAAAAACAATATTATAAAATCAAAATATATATCTTGAATTACAATTTATATATATATATATATATATATTTAAAGAAATTAGAATTAATTGGAAAAATGGACTATATATTTAAAGAAATTAGAATTAATTGGAAAAATGGACATTGGGCTTGAATGTTCAATATTGCAAAAAGTTGGAATTAATTAGAAAACTGGACTGAGTGCAGAGATATGTCTTTAATCACTTTGTTTTTTGGACTTACCTTCAATATTGCAGAGATTTAATTTTTGGATATGAGTAAATTTAGAATGTCTATTTGTTAAATAGATTTGGGAATGAGTAATAGATTTGGGATATGAGTAAATTTAGAATGTCTATTTATTAGATAGATTTGAAATATCTATAGGAGTAAAATGTAGCTAGGTTTTTGGGAGGGTTTAATGATAACTTCTTGACCTAAGTTTTAGTTTTATTGACATGATGCACAATCTCTATTCCTGTATGAGGGTTTAATAATAACTTCCCACCCAAATTCAAATTTTATTAACATGATACTCTTGTATGAAAGTTTAATGATAACTTCCTCACCCAAATTTAAATTTCATTGATATGATATACAATACTCTTGTGATCACCTTTATACTTTACTCTATTAAAACCTTTTCTATATATGTAAAATGGAGTGAAATGTGGGGAACCTTTGTATACATGTAAAATGAGTAAAACGTGGGGGTAATGTATAGTAAATGGAATATCTAGGAGTAAAACATAGTTAGGTTTTTGGGAGAGTTTGATAATAACTTCCTTACCTAGGTTCAAGTTTTATTAACATAATGCACGCTACTCTTGTGTGAAAGTTTAATGATAACCTCCCCACCCAAATTCAATGATACACAATATTCTTGTGGTCACCTTTATACTCTACTCCATTGAAAACTTTACATAAAATAAAACAAATTTAAATTTCATTGACAAATAAAAAATACTCCTACCACCTTTATACTTGAATGTATTGTAACGTTTGTATACATGTAAAATCCTTTATACTTGAATGTATTGGAACCTTTGTATACGTGTAAAATGAGTAAAACGTGGGGTACTATATAGTACCGCTAGCTCAAATCAAGATTGCCCACAAGCCTGACATCAGGAAACGAGAATCGTACCCTGCTCATTTGCTCCTAACTTCTGAGCCTTGCCATGCCAGCACGCGCCCAGAGGCGCAAATATTGCGGTCATTTTTACCCTCACTCTCATTGCAACTTTCCAGGAAATGGATTGATTTGCTCATTTATCATGATAGCTGAATGGTAAAATTAACATCCCATCACGTTTCGAAATCTGCGCTGCGTTGAATAATTTAATTACAATTAAGGTGCAGGAAATGATATCCGCTTATGGTTAAAATAATATAATTAAATATTAATTCAAAATATATTTATTCTAATAATGTGTTTTAATTAGCTACGCTTCTTTGCTAAAAAAGAATGCAATCTGATATATATAATTAATTTAATAAAAACCAGCATTTTAATATTTAAAATTTGTAGTTTATTTATTTTTTATTTTAGGAATATATTGTAAAAATCGAGTTTACGTTTTTAAGATTTATATTTAAATTATAGGAAAAAGATTTGGTACTAATCACATCAAGAAATATTTGTTGAAGCTTTTAGAACCAATCAGTGTGGTTTGTCGTCACCACACTGTGGTTCAACGTCACCACACTGGTTGGTTCGAAACACCACACTATGGTTCATCGTCATGGTTCAACGTCACCACATTGGTTGGTTCAACGTCACCACATTAGTTGGTTCGAAACACCACACTATGGTTCATCGTTCGAACCACAATATGGTTCATCGTCATGGTTCAACGTCACCACATTGGTTGGTTCAACGTCACCACATTAGTTGGTTCGAAACACCACACTATGGTTCATCGTCATGGTTCAACGTCACCAGATTGGTTGGTTCAACGTCACCACACTGGTTGGTTCGAAACACCACACTATGGTTCATCCTCATGGTTCAATGTCACCACACTGGTTGGTTCCAAACACCACAATGTGGTTCATCATCACCACACTAGTTGGTTCCAAGCACAACAAATATTTCTTGATGGGATTACTATCCAAATTTTTTTCTTATAATATAATACAAAATTAAAATGTTGTTTTTAATGAATATTATAAAAATATATTTTTAAATATTTAATTATTATGTAATTTAATTTTAAATATTTATAATAAAATTATATTTTAATTAATTTTTATAAAAATTTAAAAGTAATAAGAAAATTATTTCTAAATTGTTTAATATAAATTAAAATTAAGTTTAATAAATTTATGGGGTAGAACAAATGGTAATAAGGTGTTTCATTAAGATGCTTTGTGTTATAAATAAATTGTTTAATATAAATTAAAATTAAGTTTAATAAATTTATGGGGTAGAACAAATGGTAATAAGGTGTTTCATTAAGATGCTTTGTGTTATAAAGCTCCACTGTGAACCCCACGTAAATTTTGACGAGTCATTTCAAAAGTTACATAGCTTTTATATATATATATATATATAATTATTTATATATAATATATATATATAATATATATATATATATATATTATAATATGATAATAAAATTAATAATTATTATATATTATAAATAAAATTAAAATTTAAAATAATTAAATTTCACTTGAAAAAGTTTACCTTTCTATTTATATATATTTTTTTCAAACTGGATTGGAAAAATGTCTCAAATGATAGTCAAAATATCTTTACTTTGCATTATTTTGTTGTAGGGTCAAAATGAGTTTATTTTGCATTATTTTGTTGTGTTTTTACAATGCTAATCAAAGTTTTAGGAAAACGTTCAATATTTCTATTATAAAGTAAATTCAAAAATAATTTTGTAATTTTCTATAACTCTTATTTCTAATTTTCGAATATTTCTATTTTAAAGTAAATTCATAAATAATTTCCTAATTTTCTGGAACTCTTATTTCTAATTATTCGACTGGTTGAGCAAACTCTAATAGGACATAATTCTTTGGTGGAGGGAGTTTTATTTTCCGTATTTGTTAGTGCTTGAACATTGGTGGGACTACTTGCAAATGAATTCCAAACCCCAGAACTTCATAAATCTGAATTAGTGATGGGACAATTTATTAAAAATAAAAAAACCTAATTTTGTGAGTAACTTAGCTTAATGATGTTAAAATTGAGAGTGGAGTTAGTGATGAGACAATTCATTTTAAAAAAACTAATTTTGTGAATAGCTTTGCTCAATAATATCAAAATTGAGGGGTTTGCCAGTCCTTTACCTAAGCAAAGGAGCCAAACAAATATCTACAACCAAGGAAACAAAACAAATTTCCACAACCTTAATACATTCTGTGAACTGCAGAGGAAAAAATTAGGGAGTGGTGATATGGCTCCTCAGCACCTTTGCATTCTAGACAATGTATTAATGTTTCAAAATTTTCAGTTCATTAGCGATAACCATTAACATAACATTGAGTCCCATGGCTGCCCCAAGGATTTTGAATGGTTTAGTGTTGGGCTGGACTTCGTGGCTCTGAAGACCCCTTCCGTGGCCCCAAAATCCTACCGAAGAGCGTTGGAATTCGTTGTCATCGACGAGTACATATTTACTACAACAACAGTAGAGTACATCCTTTTACTGTGTAAACAATGGCCCCTCGTTGTTTCTCACATATACACGGGACAGAATGGCGAAGATACATTTAGTGTGTATGTTGAGACATGAACGCATGTCCCAGCTTTAAGTCTTTTGGAGAAAGAAAATAAGACACAACTGAGGAGAGGCGGAAAACAAAATGAAAACTTTAGGCATAAATATAAAAATGGTTTTTCGGAGAAGGCGGATGATATGTTCCCTATTTTTTCCGCTTAAAGCGAGCCGCAGACAGGGAAGAACTTAGCCCTGGTAAACACATTGAGCCAAACAGTTTAAGTTTTATCGAGAAGGTATATGTAGAAGTAATCTGCACTTCGCCCTTCCTTTTTTAGGCATATTTCAAAAGCGTGGCGATTCAAAGCTCCGAGTTAACGAGTTCCTTCTTTTGGATTCTCGAGTACAGGCCATATTAAAGATTGCAAAGGATCTGCTCCATTAAAGATCGCATCAAAATTTTCAATCGTAAATTCGGAAGGCTGTGGCCGACACATAAGAGTCGCACCTAATCAGGATATATGAAATTTGTCAATGGAAGGTGACAAGCTTGTCAATTTCTTGGCGTTTTCATCTTGTTAATCGGAGAACTGGTCGAGGTCAATACAAAGATATGTGTTTGAGCTTTAAATATTTGAGGAAGATGTCAAACCAGCAGCCTGCGTCTTAAGGTAAACCAGTCGAAGCAAATAATTTAATTATTTGTTTATTTTATTGGCTTAGAAACTTGTATATTGCAGCGTGCAGGCCGTGATCTAGAATAAATACATGTTTCTGGTTATTTTGATACAAAAACTCCGACAGAACTTAATACGAAACAATTTATTGTAAATTTACATGAAAGCAAAGAAACTTTACATGAAAACATTTTATGCGCACAGGCTTGTTTAAGAAACTTCCAAATTTTATGTACTTAAGTTTCTTCATAATCTTTAAACATCATGAGCAGTAATTGGCTTGTATCAAGCAAAGTTTAGGTCGCTTCCAGGCTAGGGAAATTAGGAATTCAGTCATTTAACCGCTAGAAATGATTGAAGCAATCTTGTGTGTCTATCTACTGGGTATTATATTTTCATTTCTCGTGTTCTGGCGATTCTAGAGTATGTTCAGTGATTAGATGTGAATAAAATAAAATATGCACACAATTTTAATTAGTTTGCTAAAGCCTGCTAGAGAATCCATAAATTTTAATTTCTAGGTAGCACTTGCTTACTTTGTTTATGAATTTTCTTTGCAAGCAAATCTATTCAAAAAATAGTTTGTTTTGGTGTGCAGCAATAAGGCCCAGGGCACACAACGAAGCACATCTAGCGCATAACGGTAGCCTGAATTTAAACGATGAGTATGCCAAAGCTTTCAGAACTTAATTTTATGCCGAAATCAAGAAAACAAAAATCGGAAGTACCGACCAAAAACAAGAAACGGGAGATACATTTGTTGGAAGGAACTAGAATTAATTTCAACTACCTGGAATCAACATTCAACAGAAATTTTAAATGGAATTTTTAGAAATTATCCACAAGGAGCACGCTCTCTGAAAAAGCCACTGTCCTAATCAATCTCCAGAGCTCTCTGTCATGTATAAATACAGTTTAATCAACAAATGGATGCAAATTGTGGAGTTCTCACTTCAGTGCTGTGTTTATGAGTTGAGTCTCTCTGCTCTCTGATATGGTATCAGAGCGAGGTTGAGGGCTGAGTGTGAGAGCCCGCTGTGCGTGCGAGTCGAGTGGAGATCTGTTGTGTTTTTCGGCCTGGTGTGCGCAGATCAGTGTCGTGGAGTTGTCGCTACCTGTCTAGGCGTTGAGGTTCGCTAAGGGTAATCTGTAGCAGCACCAAACTTCTGAGGCAAATCTGCCTCTGCGTGCCAGAATCGTGGTCGACCTGCGTGCTGGTCGTGCGTGGACTAGCGAGGAACCTACCTCTGTCATTGCTGGAAACCTAAGCTTGGAGAACGGCGTGCTAGTGGTGAGAGTGCCGAAGAAGTTTGAGTTGGAAAGTCTGAGTAAGTTCTTTCCTGTGGTTATTCTCCTACAAACCCTGATTGGAATATGCAGATTTGCAGAAGTTCCATGCATTCTGTTAGCATGCAATCTGCAGCAATATTTTGTTCTAGATATAAATAAATTTTGTGTGAGTTAATCATCATATATATCACATATATGGACCTACTAAGTCATAATGCAAACTTGAAAATTATTTGATGGTATTTATAAAGATCAGCATCAAAGAACGATTTAGATCATTATGGTTCAAAACTCCCTGCAAATATTCATGTTGGGATAAACTGTCCAGTCAACGAAATATTTGAAATCTGTTATGTTTATGCTCAATTAATTGGCAATTCTGATAATGAAGTTTCAAAAGCTAAAGATGGGTATAGCTGTGTGGACCTGTTTTAGTATTGATGTTGGTGTTCCAATCTTTGAAGTGGTATTCCAGCAAACATCTGGTGGTCAATCTATGTTTATTGGCTTTGCTTTGAATCATTAGTGGATGTGATGAACAACAAAATAAGAGTCCAGAGGTATTTCTTGTAGGAAATTTGGTTTATCTTGACACTTTATTATTGAGTAAGGAAATATTGAAGTTGTGAAAGAATTTTTTTTTTGGTGATTGGAGGAGAGAAGAGAGACAAAAGCAAAGATGTTGTTGCGTATGTCCGTAAAGCACAACATTATTCCTCACATCAGAGATTGCAAAACATCAAAAGAAACATGGGAAAAATACAAACCGGATCTTGTTTTTGAAGACTAAGATTTTATCTCTAAAAATTAAAGCAAATGAAAATATAAGCAATTTCATATCTCGTGTCAAAGATTTAAGTGATAAGTTATGAAATATTGGTGAAAAGGTGTCTAGTACTGACTTAGTCACCATCACACTAAATGGCTTAGTGCAAGATTATCAAATTTTTGTTTCAAGTCTTGCAGCTAGAGAGAAACCCCTACATTTGATGAATTGACAAGAATTCTTCTACAAGAGGAGAAGAGGATGAAGAGCTTTAATTTGGGCTCTAGCAGTTCAGATTTGGCATTGGTGGCTAAGGGAAAATATCCATACAGAGGTAAGCCACGGGACAAGAACAAAGGAGGCAAGTTTCAAGCAAAACAAAAAGGTATGACACAGTCTAAATTTCCAATCCATAAGAGAAATGATGAGTGTTATTATTGTGGCAAACCTGGGCATCATTCTAAAGATTGTTATATAAGGAAATATAATGAGTCTAGGCAAAGAAACAGAAGGCATAATGGAAATTTTGTGGACAAAGATACCTCAATCAGCGATGGATTTAAAAATCTTAAATTGTTTGTTTCTAATGCTGCATTGTCTGTGGAAAATGATGATGCGAATGCTTGGTTCATTGATTCTGGTGCATCACTCTATATGTCTTGTAATAAGGAGTGGTTTGATGAATATTATGAAAACATTGATGGAACATATATTTGTCTAGGAGATAACAGATCACTTAAAGTGCAAGGTTATGGAGTAATAGGTGTGAATTTGCCTAATGGACAAGAGAAACAAATCCATAATGTGATGTATGTTCTTGATATCAAAAAGAATTTAATTTTTGTTTCTACTATTACTGACCAAGATTTGAAGGTGTAATTTGTTAAATCACAGTGTGTAGTGAAAGACATTCAAGATAAGTACAAATTTATTGCCACATGAACCAGAGTTGGAGGCTTGTATAAGCTAGATGTGACCAGGAAAAGTCATCAAGTGTCGGCATCTACAACAATATCAACAGTAGATTTATGGCATCAAAGGTATGGACATCTAAATCACAAAGATTTAATGCTACTTCAAAATAACAC
>APFE030756477.1:66015-86164 GCA_000404065.3 Pinus taeda
ATTTAATAATTTTAAATATTTAAATATAAGGGTGAAAGCTACTTATGAGATAAAAATATTTCAAAGTGTGTTTAAGCTAGTTCAAGTTTCACACAATCTTGGTTATAGCATCATAAGTGGAAAGATCATTCCTCCATCTAACATTGGGAGGCTCAACCATCATTCAAGAACATTCTTCCATCCAATGTTGGGAGACTCAACGAGGCCTCACACTATCCTGGTGAAAACATCTACACTATCCCGTTGAAAACATCTACAGGTGGGAAGACCATTCTTCCATCCAACATTAGGCTTGTCTCATCCTAGGCTAAGCCCAGTTGAGAAAAAAAAAAATTACATTTTAAGATTGGTCATATTGTTCTTTTTACATATATTAATTATTTTTCCATAAAGCAACTAGGTGAGTTTCAAGTGAGTGAGGTGAACTTCTCATAGAAATTTACTCCAAATTTTTGGGGCAAGAAAAGGGAGAATTATCCATCATTTTATTGGAAATTTTGGAGAGAGCCTATATTGTTATGACTATAAGAGATTTTTATTATGCCACTTATAAGAGTTGTCTTAGAAATTATGTTTATGTGCATAGAACAATATTGCCATTAAGGAAAATTAACCACAGTTGAAAATCCTTTGAGTTCCCAACAATGAGATTCTTGGTTAGTCTATGCTAGAGCCCAAGAAAGAGACGAGATAGCTCGAGAGATTGTATTACAAAGAAGTGAATCCCCTTACTTAGGTTGTGTAGGTCAAAGAGGAATGAGGACTAATGAGTTGGGTTTGTTGTGAGAGTGGACACACCATAACAATTTGAGAATTAGGTTGTGTGCGTGACGACTAGAGCCAACCATAAGTATCTATCCTTATGGACTCATAGCCCCAACACAAGGGTGCCCTGTTGTAAAAGACTAGGTGCAATAATGTGATGTCTATAGCCAATTGGTTTATTATTTTCATAAGATAGTGTTGTGGTTGTTGTGTTTATATTTGAATTAATGGTGTAGATTATTGATTTAAATGATGTAATATTGCATGTCTAATTTGAAAATGTGATTGTGAATGAATTAATTATATTTGCATCAACTACTTTTCATGTTAGTATGCATTATTTATAGGATAACACAGTATCAAGGCTAACAAAGCAAAATATACATTTGGTGGGATTGAAATATCAAGTACGCCACCATCCTCATAGTGTATTGGGGCTGGGTGGGTACACTACAAAGTCGTATCAGAGCCATGGTCAAAACATTGAGGTTGTATGGGCCAGAAGAAATAACTTGTAGAGGAAAGAAGTTGTATGTTTCCTATTAATTATTTGACAAAATCCTTCAGGATGTAAATTTGGGGAAACATTTTGAATTTTGCAATTGTGGGAATAGTCAATAAATTCTCAAATAGGATTTTTGTTTAAGTATATGGGGGCACAAACCTTGTAAACTCATAGCTACACATTTTCATACTATATGGAAATTTGAGGAAATTGAGGAAAATTAAGAAAAATCCTTGTTTCTAGATGAAATTCCATAGAATATTGACATCAAAATGTCAAATTTGATTAAGGAGAGGTAATTTCAAGTATATCATTGCAACCTTGTGAAGTAATAGTTCAAAAACTATACCTATTTTTGAATTTTTAAGGAAATTCATGAAATCATGATGTGGAAGGTGATGTGGACTAGCATAGGAGACATGGAGCATGTCCATAGCATGGATTGGTAGGTTGATATGGAGGTGTCAAGATTCTACCAAGTGGTTTCAGGGTGTGCAAGTGGTATGCAATGATATCATAATAGTAGTTATGGAATGACGTAAGTCACTTTACATCGATGCTTTTTTCACTAGTAATTATTGTGGGGATGGCATGTCCCTTAGGAAAACATGGGTGGTAAGTAGTTATAAGAGCTTGGGGGAGAACTAACCCGAGTGTAGTTTATTGACCCATAATGAATCTCCAATATAGACTTGATATCTACAAGCAATGACTTGTGCATCATCCAATGTGCCTTGTGTATCGTCTAATTTCTATATAAGATGGGATCCCTCCATCACATCAATCTATGACCACATGCCAAGTGGAAGGTGTCAAGGCATAGTGAGACCCCATATCCTATCAATGGCCCATATCACACTAGGTGGAAATAAATGACAAACAGGTATAGGTGGGGCCCCAAATTAAATTAGAATATACTATTAAGTAGAGGAAAAAAGGGTGAAATGGGGCCACAAAAGAGGACATGGCATATTAGGTGGCAAGGTAGGTAATATGGATGCATCAATGGCTTACAGATGGACACTAATGCCACATCAATTGCCACAATCCAGAGCTAAAATCTTGTTCTAGACATAACAAGAGTAGATTTTACTAGATCTAAGTGAAATTTAAAGGGTAGGTTTGCAATATTGAGGACCATGAAAATGACAATGAGCACCGCTGGAAAATTATATTCCAGGTTTCCAAAAAGTGCAAATCATAGTTTTTTGAAGAACAAGGTGGTACTCATTGGAAAAAACTATATTGTTGATGAGATTTTGATAGTGAATTAGGGGACCAAAAATGATGAAACCCAATGGATAATTTGGCCAAAAATCTAAGGGAATTGCAATGGAGATGCAAAGATGGGCCAAAATCCAATGTTATAGAATAATTTTGGGGGATTTTCTAGATTTTTAGAAGAAAAGATAACCCATATCACAAATATGAAAAAATTTCTTTGCTCAACACTTTACTTTCTCAACAATCCATAAATGTATTATTGAATATTTCTTACGTTTTCTCCATTTGGGAGATAGCAATTTTTGCTAAAAAATATGTCTAGAGAAGAATTAAAAGGGAAAATTTGACAATTCCATACTGATGTATAATTTGCTAGAAGCATCATATTTACAATTTGAAGGTTGTTGTGTACTCACAATTAAGAATTTTATCTTCACCCAAAATTAAAAAATTACTATTTATTACCAAAAATTCTTCCACAGGTCGTAGAAGTTGGCCTCTGAGCCTGATTGTGCTAGTGAGAAAAGTGTATAACTAGGAAAAATGATGATTTTTTAGAGCTATCAATTTTATCTATGAATTCATAATGAAGAGTGAGTACATCCATTGAAAAAATATGATCCAAAGAAGAATGTGCATGAAGGATTAGAATATAGATAAGTGCATTAGGGTTCTTCAAAATTTGAGAAGGACTTGTTGCCTTAAATGATGAAAAATTTATAATGTGCATAACTTCTAGAATTTGAGAGAAATGCTACAACTTTGGGAAATGGGATGATTTTGATAGTATTATTTGTATACACACTTCTTGTAGAGTTAGTGTTACATCTAGAACAAGTGAAGCTCAAAATTGAAGAGCAGGGATATGGAAGATGCACAAGGACCCTCTAATAATGAAGAAGATAAAGGCCTCAAAATCCATTTAGAGACTAAGAAGATATAGTCTAATGGACAAAAAAAGAGTAGAGCCACTTACATAGTTGATAATACAATGTTAATAATAGCTTAGGAGAAGAAAACTCAAGTACACATAAAATTGCTACAAATCTTGAATAAATTGCAAAAGCAAATAAAGAATGGATCAAACTCAAGGCATGAAGAAGATAGTAGATCCCATAGAAGGAAGAAAAGTTACAAAAAATATAGGCACAAAAGAAGTCCTACTAGAACTCAAAGACAACATTACTCGCCCACTTATTTAGCTAAGAATTCATATGCATATGAAGAATCAAAGAGAAGTCCAAAAGTGTATTTTGTTAGATATCAAAGAGAAAGACATGATATGGGCAATTTTCAAGGACAACTAAGAAATCTTAAGCCACCAACATTTGATAGTGAAAACAAAGGGGAGAAGATGTTGAAGCTTGGTTTCTTATAATAATAAAAAATATTTTTTTGCATAGTTGCTACTATCACAAAATATTTTGTCACACCTCCTGTTCACTTCTTGTTCCATATCCTGAAGATCCAAAATGTTGACAACTGTGAAGCATATCCATCATGATACACAGACAAAAACATCCTTAAAAAATGAAAGGAAAACTATCCTAAGTCAATTCTAAAGAAGGTTAGCTAAAATCCTAATTTTTAGGGCCAACACTCTTTGCTCCATTGCCTACCCATGCTGATGGAAGGTTGCACTGTTTTACCCTAGCACTGCTAGTGCAGGTTTTGATATGAAAACTCGCCTTGAACCTCTTCTGGTAGGTTTTCCCAAAATGGGGGAGAAGCTTCTATGCTAGAAACTTCGAGAACAATGAGATGGATATTGGTTGTTGTAGATATGGTCAAGCTCTCCCATTTAGAGCTCTTAACCTTATCATTATGGGCCTTCCCCTTGAGATGTGGACCTTCCTCCCTCTTTTGTAGATCTCTAACTCCCTCTCCCTTCGTATAAATCAACTCCCTTCCATCCCCAAATGGTTGGTCATTGATTGCTTGCATTCCTATACTGAGATTATGCCGAAATACTACCCATTCTAACTTGGAGGAGTGTTTGAAGAGCCTTTTCTTGGACTTGGACATCCACCAAAAGGAGGTCTCCAACATCAAGGCATAGGTTGTATGCTTCCATTTTTAGCTTATTAATATATACATCTAATGTTCACTTTCCATAATTGTGTAAATGTTTATGCTTTTAGCTTAATACTCCTTGAGCTATTGAGTAGTTTATTTTTTATGTATGCCATATATGCTCTTGTACCTTGTATTTCTCTTTGATCTTTCTTGTAGGTACTCGAACGTGAAGAAGAAGTAAGGAATGAGTATGGAAGTGAAGGAATTAAAGTTATCTCCAAAGGATTGAGCGATTAGCATCAAAGCAAGGTAGGTCACTCTTCTCTGCATTTGTTAAACATAAGCTAGGAAAGTGTATGTTAGTTTGTTTATTTTGTTGCTAGACCCGCTCATTGGGATAGAGAGATCGCCTCTATCTATAGAGGGGATTTTACTTCGCAACAAAATGGTGACTCCAACTCCTTTTATAAACCAAATCATTGATGAATGTGCTGGGAGTGAGAATTTTTCTTTTATGGACAGTTTTCTGGCTACAACCATATTAACATTATTCCCGCCGATCAACATAAAACTGGTTTTATCTGTCCATGGGGAACTTGTGCATATAAAAAACTCCCTTTTGGTTTGAAAAATGCTAGTGCTACCTTCCAACCAGTGATGTCTTATGCTTTTCAGGACATTAAACACACCATTTAACCATATCTTGGTGAATTACCAACACATTCTACTAAGTTCATGACCATTCTGACCACCTTCGAGCGATTTTTCTTTACGGTAGACACTACTATATTCATTTAAATCCACATAAGTGTGTATTTCGCATCGAATTTGGTCATCTCCTAGGGTTTTTTGTATCTAAAGAAGGCATCTAGATTGACCCCCTCAAAGTGGAGGCCATTGTGAATTTACCTCCTCCATCATCTTTACACCAGTTGCAAAGATTGCAAGGGAAAGCTATTTTCCTTCGTCGTTTTGTACCCAAATATGTTGAACTTGCTAAGGGATTTACTCATTTACTGAAGAAATGGATCCCATTTATTTGGGATGAAATCGCTCAAAGATATTTTGATGCATTAAAGAACACCCTCATTAGTGCTCCTTTACTATATCCACCCAATTATCACCGTGATTACTTCTTGTACTTGGCCGTAGTTGATAATACTATTGCCCTGGTACTGGTTCAAGACGATGATGATGGAAACAAACACATGATTTACTACTTATGTCGAAATCTTATTGACACTGAAACTCGATATGCCCATGTTGAGAAACTGGCTTTAGCAGCTATTCATGTTGTTCAATGCTTTTGACACTATATTCTCTTGCTGAAAACCATTATGATTTATGAGTGAAACCCCATGATATACATTATGACTCGTCAGTTGATGGGGGACAAGTATTATAAGTGGATTTTTATCCTTTAAGAATTTGATTTGGAATTTTCTACATCCAAATCAAAGAAATCATTGGTTTTTGCTGAGTTAATTTGTGACCTTCCCTCTGCGACCACATCTATGGCTTCTGATGAGCTAATTCCTGATGAAAATCTCTTTCTCGTCAACATTCTTGACCCATGGTATGGGGATATCATTGTTTATATCCAAACCCAAACTTTCTTATTAGAGTTTTCCAATTCTGAACGTCATCGCATTCGACATCATTCCCAACCCTATCGAATTATTGTTGATACTTTGTACCATGTTGTTGTCAATTCTATCCTTCATAGATGTTTGACACTTGAAGAAGTTGGGAGAGTCTGAAATGACTGCCATTATGGGGCCTATGGTGGTCATATGTCAGGATATTCTACTACTCATAAAATCCTTCCCGCCAGTTATTTATGGCCTTTCATCTTTAAAGATTGAATTTTAGCAGTCCAAAAATGTCACGCTTGCCAAATTTACAACTGCAAACAGCACGCCCCACCCATACCCTTACACCCAGTTGTTACTGTCAGCTTCTTTGCTAAATGGGGTATTGATTTCATGACATGTAACCCTCACTTGGCAGGGGGGCATAGTTATATCATCGTCGTCATTGCTTATCCCACTAAATGGGCTAAGGCGATGCCCACATATGTTGTTGATGGTAAAAATGCCACTCAATTTCATTTCAACCATGTCATAGCTCGATTTGGTGTCCCTCAAGCCATCGCCATGACAACTCAACTCCTTATTATCCATGGGCCAATGGCCAAGTTGAGGCAGTAAACAAAGTATTCGTTACTATGCTTCAATGCACCCTTGGGATGCATAAACGAAATTGGCATACTATGCTATTTTCAGATCTATGGGCTTACCTAACCGCAACTAAGATTGCCACTATATTCACACCCTTTCCTCTGGTATATGGTCTAGAGGAAACTCTTCCGATTGAGTGTGAAATTCCTTCACTGAAACGAATTATTGAATTACTCCTTGATACCTCACCTGAGGAGGAATGTTTACTTTACCTCGAAAGGCTCGATGAAACTCACCATATTGTTGCATTAGTAATTGAAGCCCAGAAGAAACAAGTTAAGGCTCAATACAATAGAACTATTTTTCTTTGTGTTTTTGCTAAGGGTGACTTGGTCTTGTTATATGATCAAGCCAATGGCAAATTGGGAGTAGGGAAATTCGAACCAATGTGGCATGTGCCTTACATTGTTAAATGAGTTTTACAAAATGGTGCCTATGATTTAGTTCATTATGAAGGAAATTCTTTAGCTAAGCCTCGAAATAGGTTTACCTTAAGATGTATTATGCGTTATTTTTCATGTAAATACTTTTGTACATTAGTGTGTTTCATTAGTGTGCAGTGTGGTTTTGGTGTGTTAGTTTGCTTTGGCAAACGGGTTTTCCTCTTCTTACCTCGTGCTCTACTTGGTTTGGAGATGTCGTCAAACTGTTACGCCAGTTTTGCTAATGGTGCTTGTCATAGTACAAAGAATTTGTCTTCCGCTGCATGGGAAATCTATGACCCTAATGGTTAGTTAGTGAATTTACGGTATATGTTTAGGTCGTATAACTAACAACATTTCCAAATATAGTGCGGTCATCTAACTTTTTTCAAAAGCTATTGCTCTTGGCATTCAAGAGCTAAACCTTAATATTGATTCACAACTCATTGTCCTACAACTTAATGGACAATATTTAGTTAAAAACCCTCAAATTTTGAGAATTTGTTTGCGAGTTCGTCTCTTAGAACAAAACTTTGATTTTATTACTTATCATCACATTTCGAGATGCATGAACACATTAACAGATGCATTGGCTAACTATGTGTTAGATAGATATTTGCGAAACATGTAAATCATAAAACATCACATAATAGACACAGTGAACAGGAAAACATATATATATATATATATATATATATATATAGCGTTTGCAAAAAGAGTTTGGTACATCAAAATGACAAAATCTGCGTTCTGAGACACATGGCTTCATAAGCCTACGTCAATGTAGAAGGTAAACTGGAGTTGTCTATTCACCCACATGGTGCTCATGGTAGCACAAAATAGCCCTGATAATTCAACCCAATAGCCGATGTAGTCTAGTGGAAACACCTATAGTGTTTCTCTGATACCATCTATCGAGTTGTACTCTGGAATGCCCCTGGTTAAGGATTCTAAGTTACACTCTACCTTGACAAATAGATTTTCTCCCTCCTCATATAGGGCCTCCTCAATCTGGCGTGCCACTCATCTGGCTATTGGAGAAACCCTTGAAGGTCTCTCTGGTCCCACATCTGCAAATCATCATAAGTTAAATCTAAGTATAGATAGAAAAAAATCAAAAACTTCAAAAACTTTAAAAACGGTTTTTACCTTCATTAGTCCACTGTGTGCCTGGTGGAAGTGGAAGATTCGGATCAACTTGGAAATATGTGCCTTCATATGCCCAATCATCAACCATGATTAGTTGTTGACACAACCATCTGAAAAATGCCGGAGGGAATGACATTTTCTGGCCGCCTCCATGTCGAGGCATTAACTCACCCCATCTAAGTAATCGTCGATATTTGGGCACTGGTGCATCCCCTTTTATCCACCAATAACGAAATAATGGCACAAATTCTAGGAAGAACGTCACCAAAATGGATCGGAAATTGAATTGTTTCAGACTTCATGACTTTCACTTCGTAAGTTGGCACTTCATACAGACCAACAAACCCTCACACAAGTTGAATATTGTGGAATTTAGACACTCAATTACGTATTGGAAATGAGATTTTGTTGCTTCATGCAATGCTTGATCCCCAGCTATTCCAGCCATAGTATGCAGGATTGTTCATAGTGGGAGATTTGTGATGGTATTTATATCTATCTTCCCATTGTAGGTCTTTTCAGTTCCTAGACAATGCCTTGCAATCAACATATATGTGCTCTCTTCTCTAGTACGAGAACCTGAAAATTGAATATGTTGTCCCTTTTTAGAGAAACCAGTAATGAAATAAATGTATGCGACATCTATTTCCAACTCTTGGTCCCCAATCATGAATAATTGGTGATCCATGTCCCACCAGTGAATCAAATGTTGCAGTAATTCATGTTGGGATCTAATCCTAGGAATTCTAAAGAACTTGAGCAACTCGCATGCTCATAGGGCATCAATACAATTTGGATCCTGAGCTTCTTGATGGTATTCAACTTCGTGTCCTCTTTATTTCCATTCAACCACCATTTTGGACTGATGATCTTGTGGAAAATCAATAAAACAAAATTTCATGAGCTTCCATGAAGACAAAATTGAAGAAAAATCATTCAACATGGAGGATTTCACAAGAAATGTTTACCTTGGTGCCAGCGCGAATGTGTGTGAATTTTCACGCACTACCAGTGAGATGACCTTGCTGACCATAAGGTGATCAACACGGGTTCGATGGGTAAAACTTGTGTTCATCACCCTTGACATAATTGTTTTGTAAATCCTATTTGAAACCTAATCTATGGATGAAAATGCATGAAATGAGAACCAAAATGAAGATAAGGGACATATCTCTTACCTGCAACAAATGGCTTGGAAAATGGTATTCGAGATTGATTGTACTCCTTGCCTAAAAATCAAGGTAAAATAAGGTAAAATACTCTTAGATTTGCAAATTGGTAAAATAGTAAAAATGATTTACTTTTTGAGATTTTTATAAGTTTTAAATAGTATTGTTTACCAAATTAGGGAATATTTCACTCATTTTTTAATATTTTTCCTCGAAATTAGTAATGTGTGTTTCCTTGTGCAGTGGCAAGTCATGCATATTTGGTGATGGTGATTTATTTTCACTGATTGAATGAGTTTTATTTTATCACTTTTTCAGACTCGTAAAAAATAAAAGAAAAAATGACCCTCTGGAGTCATCTTTAAGCTCTTTTTGACTCTCAAAAAATGAAAAAATTGTCGAGTATTTGTATTTTCGAACTTGTTAAAGTAAATGAAATGATGTCTACTTAGTATAAGTTTAACCCTTTTCCAGACTAAGACTATTGTATGAAAAAGAAATACCTTAGTTGAACATGGCTAAGAGGTTCTCTTGGATATTGTTTTCTACCTTTTCGGGTTCAAAAGATGATTTACAAAAGGGACCTTTGGAGTTTTCTTGTTTGCTTCATTTCCAAACTCTCTAAACATGAAAAATATGTTATGTTTCCCCTTTGTTGGACTACTTGAACGACGTAGGACTTGTCGCCATGACAAGACCGAGTTTCTCCTTCCTAGGGCTTGTAAAAATTACTAGGATGGATTCATCTGAAGGATGAACTTATATAGAAAGCATATGCTATCCCATTAAAACTTGCGACAAAAATGGGGTACCCACTAGAAATGGTGGGGGAAACGTGAAAGTGATCATCTCTTGTATTTTGTAAAGGCAGCATGTCACTCTTGAACATGAAACTCATATGTTTCTCATGTCAGGTTTGAGAAATCCTCACTTAGTCACTTGCCCTCTTGGATTTGGGTAATCCATTTTACCTCTCATTTGATTATACTGCTTCGTCATGATGACCTTTGACACTGTGTTGATTCAAATGCTTCCAAACTCTAGAGTTGTGTCGCCGATATGTTCAAGAGAAGTCCTATCTGTAGTTCTTTATCGTTTATACATTGTCTGACTTTCTGCCACAAACCTGGATCACAATTATCTACTCCACTACATCCTTTGTTTCATGTCAGTGATGTGGGATTCATTATGGCCATCTTTTGACAGATCACTTCCTGTCGACTTCAACTCATTATCCGAGAAGGTGATCTAGAAACTCATTTCCAGTACCTTAGAGATTGTATGCCTCAATGGCAAGTTCTTCGCATTCGATGACAGGTTTACATCATTGACCTTCGATCGAATGATTCCATAGGTGTTCAACTTCATCTTTGTTATTCACATTCATGGATTGTGTTGATTGTACCTTGAGAGCCATTGTCATTATTGGTGGTTTTTCTCGTACCTATTAATGGTTTACATAATTGATCGGTAATGAGGTGGTTTTCTATCATGTTCAACTTTGACACATCTATTCACATGTTGAATGCATACATTGATCGGGTTGAGACAAAGCACAAGAACCTGGATTCTATCCAATAAAATCCAGGTTGTGTGGAGTTATGAGTTATTCATGATTGTACACATGTTTTCCTCTATACTGATGGTTGTGACCATACTATGGGTCCATATATATGATCTTATTTATTCAGATGGCTATGACCATACTGTGGATCCATACACATGACCCTTTCTATTCAGATGTTTGTGTCCATACCGTGGATTCATGTATCATTAGATTCTTATTCATGTATCACTAGACATGTTTATCAGAGATCTCAGATATGTATATGCATATGCTTGATTTTCATTTCCCCTGATGGTGTTGTTCTAGTCCTTGCCTTGGCTTGTAAAGCATCTCATCCATCACTCCCATTTATGCCTTCATGCTTTAGGGGGCATCTGTTACATAGTATTTTTTCATACCTCTTGTTCACATCCTATTCCATATCCCGAAGAACCAAAATTTTGACAGCTGTGAATTATATCCATCATGATACACAAACAAAAACATCCCGGAAAAACCAAAGGAAAAATTCCTTGATTCAATTCTGAAGATGGTTAGCTAAAACCCTAATTTTTAGGGCTAACACTATTTGCTCCACTGCCTGCCCGTGATGATGGTGGGTTGTACTATTTTACCCTAGCATTGATAATGTGGGTTTTGATATGAAAACCTGTGATAAACCTCTTCTGGCAAGTTTTCCCAAAATGGAGGAGAAGCTTCGTGTGTTAGAAACTTTGAGAACAACGAGTTAGATATTGTTCATTGTAGATATGGTCGAGCAGTCCCATTTTGAGCTCTTGATCTTATCATTGTGGGCCTTCCCCTTGAGATTTGGACCTTCCTCCCTCTTTTATGGATCCCTAACTCTCTGTCCCTTCCTATAAATCAACTCCCTTCCATCCCCAAATGGTTGGTCATTGATTGCCTGATTTCCTATAATAAGATTATGCCCAAATGTTGCCCATTCTAACTTGGAGAAGGAGGAGTACTTGAAGAATCTTTTCTTGGACTTGGACATCCACCAAAAGGAGGTCTCCAACATCAAGGCATAAGTTGTATGCTTCCATTTTTATCTTATTAATATATACATTTGATGTTCACGTTCCATAATTGTGTAAATGTTTATGCTTTTAGCTTAATACTCCTTGATCTATTAAGTAGTTTATGTTTGATGTATGCCATATATGCTCTTTTACCTTGTATTTATCTTTTATCTTTCTTGCTCGTACTCAAACATGAAGAAAAGGCAAGGAGCAAGTCTGGAAGTGAAGGAATGAAAGTAATCTCAAAAGGATTGGGCGATTAACATAAAATTGAGGTAGGTCACTCTCTCTGCATTTGTTAAACATAAGCTAGGAAAGTGTATGTTATAGAGGAGAGTTTTCAGTGAAAATCACATCAAAATACATTTTTCGACATGTTTTCAAACCAACAAGTGTGGTTCATCGTTAGGACAAGATGAAGAACCAGATCATGGCTACAAGTTAAATAGAGAGAGCATCTCCATCAACGACTAGAAAAAACAGCTACTATTGACCAAGGAAATGGTTACAATGGACTGGGAAACATCCATAATTGACTTGACGAAGAGATAGGGATAAGAAAATTAATTGGTTAAGTAATTAATTAATTAGTTAATTGTTAGACCTATTTATTTCTTTTAACTTCAACTAGAACTAAAACCTAATCAATCAATATACTCTATACTATTTTAAAACTATATAAACTATAGGAATTGTTCTAGGATATATAAATGATTATTAATTATATAGCCTAGTTAGTTAGATAGTTTACTAATTAAATAAGTTTATTTATTTAACTAAATATGTAACTAAATATGGAGTATTTTTTAACTAAAAGCTAAATGAAATGATGTTAATTCTATTATATGCAGCTATTTTCAATTTATTAAATAATTCGATTATGAAATTTATATATTAATCTAATAATGGGATAAATAGGGATTGAAACTAATGTTTATTAATGAATCAAGTAATTATTTTATATGTTTGTAATTATTTCAGTTTTATTTAGTTGCTAGACCCACTCATTGGGCTAGATAGATTGCCTCTATCTGTAGAGGGTATTTTCCTTCACAACAAAATCCCTAACCCCCTCTCCCTTCCTATAAATCAACTCCCTTCCATCCCAAAATGATTGGTCATTGATTGCCTGCATTCCTATACTGAGATTATGCCCAAATGTTGCCCATTCTAACTTGGAGAAGGAGTTCTTGAAGAGTATTTTCTTGGACTTGGACACCCGCCAAAAGGAGGTGTCCAATATCAAGGAGAAGGCCCATAATGATGAGATCAAGAGCTCTAAATGGGAGAGCTTGATAATATCTACAAAAACCAATATCCAGCTCATTGTTCTCAAAGTTTATAGCATACGAAGCTTTTCCCCCATTTTGGGAAAACTTCCTAGAAGAGGTTCAACATGGGTTTTCATATCAAAACCCGCACTGGCGAAGCTCGGGTAAAACAGTGCAACCTGCCGTTAACACGGGAAAGCAGTAGAGCGTTGGCCCTAAAAATTAGGGTTTTAGCTAACCTTCTTCAGAATTGACTCAGGGAAGTCTTCCTTTGGTTTTTCAGGGATGTTTTTGTGTGTGTATCATGATGGATATACTTCACAATTGTCAACATTTTGGCTCTTCAGGATATGGAACAGGAAGCAAAAAAGAGGTGTGACAAAATACTGTGTAACAACTACTCCAATATAGAAGCCATGATTGTTATTACACATATTTAGGAATTTTATGTTCACCCAATATAAAATAATTCCTAGTTACTACCGAATTTTCTTCTGCAGATGGTAAAAGTTCTCCTTTGAGCTCAATTGTACTAGTGAGAAAAGTGTAGGATTGGACAAAAATGGTGATTTTTAAGAGCTATAAATTTTAGCTATGAATTCAAAATGGAGCATGAGTACATCCATTTAGAAAATATGATTGAAAGAAGAATATGCATGAAGGCTTAGAATCTAGGTTAGTGCTTTAGGGTTCCTCAAAATTTGAGAAGGAATTCTAGCCTTAATTGAAGAAAAAATTATAATATGCATAGGTTTTATAATTTGAGAGAAATGTTAAAAATTTGGGAAATGAAATAATAGTAATATTTTTATGCACACTTATTGTAGAGTTATTATTACATCTATAACAAGTGAAGCTCAAAATTAAAGAGGAGAGACATGGAAGATGCATAAGGACCCTATAATAATGAAGAAGAAGTTAAAACCCTCGATATTAGTTTAGAAACTAAGAAGATAGAGTATAATGGATACAAAATAAAGTAGAGCCATTAGATATAGTATAACCTATGAGGAGTTTGAATATGGAAGGTTGGAGTTACATAGTTGATGATGAGAGGCTACTAAGAGTTCAGGAGAAGAAACTCAAGTACACACATAATTTCTATAAATCTTGAAACAATTGCAAAAGTGGATAAAGAATGGATCAAATTCAAGGCATGAGGAAGACTATAGATCCCATGTAAGGAAGCAAATTTACAAAATATCTAGGCACCCAGGAAGTGCTACTAGAGCTCAAAGACAACATTACTCACCCACTTATTTAGTTAATAATTCATATGCATATGAAGAATCAAAGAGAAGCCCAAAAGTGTCCCAACATTTGATAGTGGAAATAAAGGGAAGAGGATGTTGAAGCCTAGTTGCTTGGAATCAAAAAATATTTTTTACATAGCTACTCTTCCAATCTAGAAGCCATGATTGTTATATACTATATGTAAGGCAAGGCTTCCATGTGGTGGGATTAATTGGAGTGACTTATGTACATTAATGAGAAAATGATTTATTGGAATTGGTTTAAGAGATAGTTCCAATGGTAGTATCTTTTACAACATTGATATAATAAAAATATGTAAGAATTCCTTGAACTCAAGCTAGGAAATATGACCATGGAGTAATATAAAAAGAATTTCCTAGAGATATTGAGATATATGGACCTTATTAAGGAGGACAAGGCCAATATATAGAGGTTCTCCAAATGCACTGCCATCATTTTTCAAGGACAAGATCCAATTTCATGAACTTAAGACTCTAGAAGAGGCCATTAGGAAGGCCAAATACCTATATGAGAAGAGAAATGGAAAAACAACTTTCCAAAAGTTTTGAAAGGCTAGAAAGAAGGAAACATTGGATGAAATTAAGAATGAATTTGAACCTATTTTCATCAATATTTTTCTTATTACATATCAACAAAGTTAGATAGGTAAAAATGGATCCAATATAGAAAAATCGTTGGAAGAAAGGGTAAGGTTATCAATACAATTTGTGTGGACTATGCACAACATTTAGCAGGCTACCATATTGGAAGATGTGAGAAGAAACATCCTAAGGGTATATGCAACCTTGAAGAATTGATAGAAATATTATCATTCGAACATGAATGAAGTGAAAGGTAAGATTGAAAATCATATTAGTGTCATTATAAAATATTTGAGAGAAAGCCATAGTTACAATGCCCCTAATATAGCTGAAAGGTTTAATTTGAAGAGAAATAAGCATGAGAAAACATGGTTGGTTTAGTTATCTACTAGAACCAAAAGGAATATTGATAAGATTATTAAAATTTGTCCAATAGATTTGAATGGTGTTATCACCATTTTAGCATTAGCATTATACCACTTAGGTCATATGATGTCCTAATTGGAATGGATTGGTTGGATAACAATCATTTTGTGCTTAATGTCCATAACAAGGTTTTTTCTTGTCTTGATGAAGAAGGAAAGCATAGCCTAGTGAAGGAAATTCTTAGATCCATTTTTGTATTAGATATTTTGGCCTTGTAGCCAAAGAGGTGCTTTAGGAAAGGAAGCTAATTAAATGCATCTCATTTGAATGATCCATCCAAGAGAAAAGGTCTAGGTCTTGAGGACCTTCCAGTGTTGTGGGAATTTATAGATGCATTTGAAGAATTACCAATCTTCCCACCAAAGAGAGGTATATATATCCTTATTTATTTAATTCCTAGAAATGCATCAATGTTAAGGATTCCATACATGAGTACATCATAATTAAAAGAATTGCAAAAATCGATAAAAAAAATTGTTAAAAATGGGGCACATATGGCATTTCACCTTGGGTAGTACCCTTATTGTTTGTAGAGAATAAATATGGAATTGTGAGTCTATGTATTGATTTTAGACAGTAGAAGAAAGTTTCTCTAAGGAACAAATACCATCTATCCAAAATGGATGACCCCTTTAATTAGCTAAGTGGAGAAAATTTATTTTCAAATATAGACTTGAAGTTAGGCTACCATCAAGTAACGATAAGGGATGAAGACATCAAAAAGACTAGTTTTAGAACCGAGTAGAGGGTATTATGGATTTTTAGTAGTGCCATTTTCACTAACGAATGCAATATCTACCTTCATGTTATTAATGAGTTTTATATTTAGAAATTATTTGGATAAAGTTTGTAATGAATTCTTAGATGACATTGTTATTTATTGTAAGTCAAAACTAGATCACGGATAACACTTGGGGTTGGTACTAGAAGTTCTTGGAAAAAATCAATTATATGCCAAGTTAAGAAAATGTTCTTTTACTAGAGGAAAATCCATTGCATGGAGCATATAATTGTAGAGGAGGGGATAGTAGATCTAGAGATTATTGAAGCTATTATAAGATGGACAACACCAAAGAATATAATAAAGGTAAGGTATCTCACTAAGTGTTGGATACTATAGGATTTCATAGAAGAATTCTCCAAAATAGTTCATCACATTTCCTCTTTACAAAAGAAAGGAATTAAATTTGAATAATACCTCAAAGTGTGAAAAGTTTTTCCAAAATTTGAACAAGTTACTTACTAGTGCACCCATTTTGAAGATTACTGATCCAATTGAAGGCCTTAGTGGAGTCCTTATGCAAAATGGACATGCCATTTGTTATGAGTATGGAAAATTTAATGAGAATGAAAATAACTATTCCACAAATGACTTGGAGCTTGTTACCATAGTGTGTGCATTAAAAATGGAGGGCATTACTTAATGGGAAATAAATTTGAATTGAGGATAGGTTTGAAATATATATTTGATCAACTAAATTTTGATGTTATATAAATAAGATGGTTAGAATTTATGACTAAATATAACATTGATGTTAAATATATCAAAGAAAAAGAGAACAAGGTTGCTAATGCACTCAACATGAGGATAGATGTAATGCATTCTACAACCATTAGCATGTGCAAATCAGATTTAAAGAATAGAATTTTATAATTTCAAATCTCAAATGAGAATTACTTATAGTTAAATGAAAGCTAAAAAATAAACTTAAAGAGTATGAATTGGGATAAGGTGGAATAATTATGCATAAAAATAAAGTGTATGATCCTACTTCTCATGAATTGAGGATGTTGGTATTAAATAAAATGCATGATTTTCCATATGCTAGACATCTTAGTTACCAAAAAACAATTGCAGTAATAAGAAGTCAATACTTTTGGCCATGAATGATAAAAGTATTTGCTTGATTTCATACTAGGTGCGCAGAATGCCAGAGGGTAAAGGTTGAGCATAGACACCCAACATAGTTGCTACATTCATTGCTAATTCCAAAGTGGAAATTGTTGGAAATAATACTAAGAGGGGGGGGTGAATCAGTATTATCAAGTCAAATAATCCTTTTCAATAACCAAATTGTATACATTACTTCAGTTAATTCAACCTGTGTATATACGCAACTATTCAGAAGTAAAACCGTGTATACAGAGAAAACTTTTAATTTGCTTAAACTTTCAGATGATGATTGTTAATCTGAGATGCAACATCAAATAACAAGTAACCAGAGACAGTAAAACAGAGAAGAAAGACAATCACACACAAGAACACCAAATATAAGGTGGAAACCCAATGTGGGTGAAAACCACCTGCTGCAATTCGTCTCTATCTTTCTTTAATTAGAAACTTCTGTTTACAATGTACTGGTGCAGTCCTTTACCAGTACTCAGGCTGCAACCTGCAGAGAGCTACAACTCTCTCTCGTTTTCCAGCTTCTCCTGGAAGGGAGATACAACCCCCTTTAGCTCTTGTACTAGCCAAGATACTAGTACGTAGGTGCTGACCTACAGAAGGCTACAACCTTCTCTTTCTTCCAGGAACCACGTTTCATCAATTTTTAGACTGGATCCATGAACATCAAACAATCATCAAGAATCAACCAATCTCCTTTTCACAAATTAGATCTGAATCAAGTAGATATTCTTCTTACAGTTGTACCCAAAACATAGTACCAGAACCCATATACCAGAAAACAGAACCCAGAACACAGCAGCAATAGTCAGAAGCAGCTAGATCACAACTTAGATTATATACGCTATTTCAACAGCCTGAAACTAGCGTGCATATGCTTCTTCTTATGGAACAACCTGCGTATACGCTCCTTTACTTCCCTGAAACTGCGTGTATATGCGTCTTCGCCTTACTAAACCTGCGTACAGATCTTATGAAGGATAATTCACTCTTTCAACTATTCAATCATTAATTAACCCAGATTATCAGATAGATCAAGCAAGCGTCATATCTAGCAGATCAAAATCATACAAAGATACTATCATTCAGGCTTAAAGATTATGACCCATGAATAGAACTTATCCTCCTTTTGTGCTAATGTTCCTTCTTCATTTAGATCCAGATCTACACCATTACCAATATACCAGCTCTGGCACTTTATCAGATGTTCAATAATAATGCGGATTCGCAATTGCCACATGATCTCCTTCCTCTTTTATAGTCTTAGGCCTTCCTCAATACCATGGTCCAAAACCATAACATTTCAATACCATGAACCCAAAACTAGGGATCAACACATCTGCCGAGACGCCTTGGTCCAAAACATAGGTTCAAATTCCAAGGACTAACTACCATGGACCAAAAATATGATCCCCAACATATATGCGCTTTTGTAATGTATAACCCACGTGTATACGCGTCTTTGTCTGGATGAACCTGCGTATATGTCTTTTTCTTCTTTCTGAGTGCATGAACTGAGATCTGTTACCAAAGAGAGTTGCCATCAAGGACAACACCTGTGCCAAAGCTCCAAACCTGTGCCATAATGCCAACAATATCCCCCTTTGGACTTGATGGCAACACCAAGATCCTCAAGATCATTCTCCCCCTTTGTCATCAAGGGCAAAGGGTTGTGCTCCCCCTGAGTACATGCTGAAATCTCTGTCCTACTGTGCTGACCATGCTCCTCCTGACTATAGGCAAGATCTGCAAAAAGATGTTGTTTAAGAAGAACCAAGACTTATGCAACAATACAAGACCTTCCTATCACTAAAAGACTTAATACATACATCCATCACCCAACCAAGTGGGGATCATCCATCCAACCAAGTGGGAATACATCAGAAATTTACATATGATGACCAAATACATTACATCTTCATCCCAGGCATAGTGGGGAAACCAATATAGGCCGTTACATGACCTTGACACCATATAAGAAAGAGATACATGACATAGAGACGAATATTTAAAACTTGACTTATGAAAGTCATCAACAACTGATAGCAGCAGCAAGTGACAATCATCATTCAGATCAGCAACCAAGATTTCCTTTTGTTCTCCCTCTGTCTTTGTTCCACCTGAAATCAACAACAACTATGAACCAGAACCAAAAGCTTCTAAGATAATGCCAACAATGCATTATTAGAAGATTATATTCTCCCCCTGAACCTGTGCCGGATGGTCTCTGTCAAACCCATATCATAATATCTTCAACCAGAGCCTGCTCCTTTTGATATCCATCAAGCCTACATATACGTGACTTTCTCTACACAAACCAGCGTATGTATGCGGATACTCCTTATCCAACACGCGTACACCCATTTTTCTCTGAAACTGACAAGATTTAATAGCAAGATGATACATCAACAACTCCCAGCTTCTGTCTGAGATATTCAAAAGTTTCCCTGGGCAATGGTTTGGTGAAAATATCAACAACTTGCTCCTTAGATGGAACATACTCCAATTTGACCTTTTGTTCCAACACTTGTTCCCGAAGAAAGTGATACTTGATCGGTATGTGCTTGGTCTTTGAATGCATGACAAGATTTTTTGAAATGTTGATTGCACT